>OZ026552.1:0-40000 GCA_964020155.1 Chondrilla cf. caribensis | reverse complement strand
CCTCTCCTGTGTGCACATGATGCATCATAGGTCAAATATGAATGCACAGACACACTCCTTGACCTAGTACAGTACTTCTGATAACAAAAAAGATGCATTTTGATGTCGATCAAACATTCTCCCCAGTGCCCATATGCTACATATAATAAAATGTATGTACTTTTGTATGTATATAAGTGTGGTGATCACCTGAGCAATTGGACAATTCTTTGCTGGTCATCAAGGGCTAGCCAGTGTCCGTGCTAAACTCACCAACACAATTTCTCTTGTGTGATTCAGGACAGGTCAGCAGTGTCCACTGAAGTAGTCGCATTGTTGTGAACATATTTTTAACTCTCCAGAGGTACTTCTCCAAACTGTTTAGTAGAACAGTATTGAAGGACCGAGGTGAGAGGGTCACTAGGTGCATACCTGTAGCTGATATGTAAAATGTGATTGCTCTGCTCTTGCCTTCCTGCAGGTCTTCTCCGAACACTTCCAGAGAAATATCACAGTTCTTTGCATTGACAGTAATAAGAATTGAGAACTTTTGAATTTACCATTCTACTTATTAATAAAATGCAGAAAGTTGATTCAGTCATATTATTCTACAGTTGAAATTCTTGCAAACATGCATACGTAAGTGTTCCAAACTGATAAAGGTGACTGACATACTTTCATTTTGAAACTTTTTGGCTTTGTAAAACGTCAAATTCAACTACATGTGGGACAATCAACATCTTGATTCTAGCGCCTTAACATCAATACAGGACCCATCCGTTTTACACATTCACAGGAAATACCCATTCCCTCTGTTCTAATCGACTGTCACTTAGGTTAAGTTGGGTTAACTTAAAACGGTAGTTAAAGCAGTAGTATGTGGGTGTAGCAATAGCTTTCACTCTTTCCAACCTTATGTTGTCCATAATTTGTTCAAGTATCAAAATACTGTATTATAATGATCATTTAATGAAATGAAGAAATTGTCGGATTTGTAATTCATAAAAAAGTCACCCACTCAGGGTCAAAGACACCTATATATGGAGAGCTTTACAGGGACTTTCCACAGAGACTGTGTACTTGCGTCATTCCACGAATGTAGAAGACACTATTCTAGCTGGGAGGTCAGCCGCGAGTCCCAAAGCTCCCCCCTACGGTTCTTTGTAGAGAGTATTGCGACTGACCACCAGGAAGTGAGCTATTTTTTTTTCAGAGAAAAAAACCGTCCTTTTGAGGATTCGAACCCGCGACCTGGAGCCTAGAGTCGTGTCACCTGACCACCCCGCCACCGTGACCTATCTATTTTATTATTATTATCTGCGCTATTTAAAGTTGCCCTCAATGTTCAATTCGGAGAATAGGCCACCCACAGGCACTCGAATCACTTGATCGTCTCTAATAGGTTCAAAAGAACCTTCGGTGAAGATTTAAAGCTCGTTGAAGTCTTTGCGCTCAAATTCTAGCCCAAATCCTAATTGTCGGCGTTTTGAAACCGGCCATTTTGTTCGCACAATGTAAATAATATAAATTCACTGTAGTAATTACGCGTAGGAATGCATATTATATGATGTTGCAGTATTTCCTAAATTCGAATATACTCGAAGATGGTGGAGCTACGTAGTTCGTAGCTACGGCAAGGGAGCTTTACAAAGTCTTCAGTTTTTAATACTATAAAACCCGAGGGTATGTAAAGTTTTCCTACATTCCAGACTGTATGTGTATTATTGCTTTCCTGTGATAGAAACTTCGTCGGAGAATGCGCGAACACTGTAAGGGACATAGCAGTATTCTTCTGCAAAGAGAAGATATTACCAAATTGCATCTTCGAGGTGTGGTTGTGTAGGGTATGGGTTGAGGTATATTAACTGACAGAATATGTTCACTTGCTTTGTGTTCAGTTTTGAAGTAGTGAAGATCATTCATGACAAGATACTGGACATGACTGGTAGTAACCAGTGAGTGCATCATTATGTGATCCACTGTGATTATCATACTCAAGTATTACATCTGCTCTCAGAGTACCACTTGTTCTAGTGGTAAACAAGACAGACCTCCACATGCAAAATTAATAGTTCTGTGTAGCACTGCAAACACACACATCAAAATAGAACTATTGCCAGTACCTGTTTTACAATAATCTATTATCACAATGTCAACACAATAAGTTATATTATGTATACCAAATCTAGCACACCGCATTATGCCACAATGGGTCAGGTATTTAGGTACGTATCTCGTCGACCGGCACATGCCATTTTGTATTTCCCACCGGTGTCATAGGTGTCAGTGACCCCCCTTTCCCTCTGACACCAGCATGGCCATCTTTTCAGGAAGTTTGAGAAATACGAATGCACAGACACACTCCTTGACCTAGTACAGTCCTTCTGATAACAAAAAGATGCATTTTGATGTCGACCAAAAATTCTCCCCACTGCCCATATGCCACATATAATAAAATGTATGTTCTTTTGTATGTTTATAAGTGTGTGTGGAGGGGGCGTGTCAACTTGATATTTTAGACAGACCTAGCTGGGGACGTGTGCTAACTTCTGAAACAATTCCCATCTCAATAGGTGACCCGTAACCCCAGCTACATTGGAAGGTGCTTAATATTTTTTCAATGTATGGGAGAGTATACGAGAGAAAACGCTAAGCACCTTTTTGCATAGCTCATGGGAGAAGGGGCGTGTCAAGTTGATATTTTAGACAGACCTAGCTGGGGACGTGTGCTAACTTCTGAAACAATTCCCATCTCAATAGGTGACCCGTAACCCCAGCTACATTGGAAGGTGCTTAATATTTTTTCAATGTATTGGAGAGTATAGGAGAGAAAACGCTAAGCACCTTTTTGCATAGCTCATTGGGGAGGGGGCGTGTCAACTTGATATTTCAGACAGACCTAGCTGGGGACGTGTGCTAACTTCTGAAACAATTCCCATCTCAATAGGTGACCCTTAACCCCAGCTACATTGGAAGGTGCTTAATATTTTTTCAATGTATGGGAGAGTATAGGAGAGAAAACGCTAAGCACCTTTTTGCATAGCTCATGGGAGAAGGGGCGTGTCAACTTGATATTTTAGACAGACCTAGCAGGGGATGTGAGCTAACTTCTGAAACAATTCCCATCTCAATAGGTGACCCGTAACCCCAGCTACATTGGAAGGTGCTTAATATTTTTCAATGTATGGGAGAGTATACGAGAGAAAATGCTAAGCACCTTTTTGCATAGCTCATTGGGGAGGGGGCGTGTCAAGTTGATATTTTAGACAGACCTAGCTGGGGACATGAGCTAACTTCTGAAACAATTCTCATCTCAATAGGTGACCCGTAACCCCAGCTACATTGGAAGGTGCTTAATATTTTTTCAATGTATGGGAGAGTATAGGAGAGAAAACGCTAAGCACCTTTTTGCATAGCTCATTGGGGAGGGGGCGTGTCAAGTTGATATATTATACAGACCTAGCAGGGGATGTGAGCTAACTTCTGAAACAATTCCCATCTCAATAGGTGACTCGTAACCCCAGCTACATTGGAAGGTGCTTAATATTTTTTCAATGTATGGGAGAGTATAGGAGAGAAAACGCTAAGCACCTTTTTGCATAGCTCATAGGGGAGGGGGCGTGTCAAGTTGATATTTTAGACAGACCTAGCTGGGGATGTGAGCTAACTTCTGAAACAATTCCCATCTCAATAGGTGACCCATAACCCCAGCTACATTGGAAGGTGCTTAATATTTTTTCAATGTATGGGAGAGTATAGGAGAGAAAACGCTAAGCACCTTTTTGCATAGCTCATAGGCGAGGGAGCGTGTCAAGTTGATATTTTAGACAGACCTAGCTGGGGACGTGTGCTAACTTCTGAAACAATTCCCATCTCAATAGGTGACCCGTAATCCCAGCTACATTGGAAGGTGCTTAATATTTTTTCAATGTATGGGAGAGTATACGAGAGAAAACGCTAAGCACCTTTTTGCATAGCTCATAGGGGAGGGGGCGTGTCAAGTTGATATTTTAGACAGACCTAGCTGGGGATGTGAGCTAACTTCTGAAACAATTCCCATCTCAATAGGTGACCCGTAACCCCAGCTACATTGGAAGGTGCTTAATATTTTATCAATGTATGGGAGAGTATAGGAGAGATAACGTTAAGCACCTTTTTGCATAGCTCATTGGGGAAAAAAAATGTCAATTTTTTGAGTTGTCACCACGGCCTCTCCTGTGTGCATGTAATGCATCATAGCTCAAATCGGAATGCGCAGACACGCTCCTGGACCTAGTAGCTACCTTCTGATTGCAAAAAGATGCATTTTGATGTCGACCAAAATTTCCCCCTATTGCCAATGTATATACTTTGTATGTAGATTCATATATAAGTGTATTACGCCTTGGGTGATCACCTAAGCAATTTGAGATTTCTTTGCTGGTCACCAAGGGCTACCTAGTGTCCATGCCTAACTCACCAACACAATTTGGTAAGCATTCTGATTGTCCTGAGTGCGCTATAAGCCTCGTGGTGACAACTCAAAAAAATGTCAATTTTTTGATGTTGTCACCACAGCCTCTACTGTGTACACGTGATGCATCATAGGTCAAATCCGAATGCACAGACACACTCCTGGACCTGGTAGCTACCTTCTGATAGCAAAAAGTTGCATTTTGATGTCGACCAAAATTTCCCCCTATTGCCAATGTATATACTTTGTATGTAGATTCATATATAAGTTTATTACGCCTTGGGTGATCACCTAAGCAATTTGAGATTTCTTTGCTGGTCACCATGGTCTACCTAGTGTCCATGCCTAACTCACCAACACAATTTGGTAAGCATTCTGATTGTCCTGAGTGCGCTATAAGCCTCGTGGTGACAAGCCCAAAAAATGTCAATTTTTGGTCTTGTCACCCCGGCCTCTACTGTGTACACGTGATGCATCATAGCTGAAATCCGAATGCACGGACACACTCCTGGACCTGGTAGCTACCTTCTGATAGCAAAAAGTTGCATTTTGATGTCGACCAAAATTTCCCCCTATTGCCAATGTATATACCTTGTATGTAGATTCATATATAAGTGTATTACGCCT
This sequence comes from Chondrilla cf. caribensis, assembly GCA_964020155.1. Lineage (NCBI taxonomy): Eukaryota > Metazoa > Porifera > Demospongiae > Chondrillida > Chondrillidae > Chondrilla > Chondrilla cf. caribensis. The sequence goes on along the minus strand of OZ026552.1, from coordinate 34,941 downwards.
TGGGTGATCACCTAAGCAATTTGAGATTTCTTTGCTGGTCACCATGGTCTACCTAGTGTCCATGCCTAACTCACCAACACAATTTGGGAAGCATTCTATTTGTTCTGAGTGCGCTATAAGCCTCGTGGTGACAAGCAAAAAAATGTCAATTTTTGGTCTTGTCACCACGGCCTCTCCTGTGTACACATGATGCATCATAGCTGAAATCCGAATGCACAGACACACTCCAGAACCTGGTAGCTACCTTCTGATAGCAAAAAGTTGCATTTTGATGTCGACCAAAATTTCCCCCTATTGCCAATGTATATACTTTGTATGTAGATTCATATATAAGTGTATTACGCCTTGGGTGATCACCTAAGCAATTTGAGATTTCTTTTCTGGTCACCAAGGGCTACCTAGTGTCCATCCCTAACTCACCAACACAATTTGGTAAGCATTCTGATTGTCCTGAGTGCGCTATAAGCCTCGTGGTGACAAGCCCAAAAAATGTCAATTTTTGGTCTTGTCACCACGGCCTCTCCTGTGTACACGTGGTGCATCATAGCTCAAATCCTAATGCACAGACACACTCCTGGACCTGGTAGCTACCTTCTGATAGCAAAAAGTTGCATTTTGATGTCGACCAAAATTTCCCCCTATTGCCAATGTATATACTTTGTATGTAGATTCATATATAAGTGTATTACGCCTTGGGTGATCACCTAAGCAATTTGAGATTAATTTGTTGGTCACCATGGTCTACCTAGTGTCCATGCCTAACTCACCAACACAATTTCGTAAGCATTCTGATTGTCCTGAGTGCACTATAAGCCTCGTGGTGACAAGCCAAAAAAATGTCAATTTTTGGTCTTGTCACCACGGCCTCTCCTGTGTGCACGTGGTGCATCATAGCTGAAATCCGAATGCACAGTCACACTCCTGGACCTGGTAGCTACCTTCTGATAGCAAAAAGTTGCATTTTGATGTCGACCAAAATTTCCCCCTATTGCCAATGTATATACTTTGTATGTAGATTCATATATAAGTGTAATACACCTTGTGGTGATCACCTGAGCAATTTGAGATTTCTTTGCTGGTCACCAAGGGCTACCTAGTGTCCATGCCTAACTCACCAACACAATTTCGTAAGCATTCTGATTGTCCTGAGTGCGCTATAAGCCTCGTGGTGACAACTCAAAAAGATGTCAATTTTTGGTCTTGTCACCACGGCCTCTCCTGTGTGCACGTGATGCATCATAGGTCAAATCCGAATGCACAGTCACACTCCTGGACCTGGTAGCTACCTTCTGATAGCAAAAAGTTGCATTTTGATGTCGACCAAAATTTCCCCCTATTGCCAATGTATATACTTTGTATGTAGATTCATATATAAGTGTAATACACCTTGTGGTGATCACCTAAGCAATTTGAGATTTCTTTGCTGGTCACCATGGTCTACCTAGTGTCCATCCCTAACTCACCAACACAATTTGGTAAGCATTCTGATTGTCCTGAGTGCGCTATAAGCCTCGTGGTGACAACTCAAAAAAATGTCAATTTTTGGTCTTGTCACCACGGCCTCTCCTGTGTGCACGTGATGCATCATAGGTCAAATCCGAATGCACAGACACACTCCTGGACCTGGTAGCTACCTTCTGATAGCAAAAAAGATGCATTTGATGTCGACCAAAATTTTTCCCCTATTGCCAATGTATATACTTTGAATGTAGATTCATGTATGCGTGTAATACGCCTTGTGGTGATCACTTAAGCAATTTGAGATTTCATTTCTGGTCACCAAGGGCTACCCAGTGTCCATGCCAAACTCATCAACACAATTTCGTAAGCATTCTGATTGTCCTGAGTGCGCTCAACAGATGTTCTTAGTGTGTGTGTGTGTGTGTGTGTGTGTGTGTGTGTGTGTGTGTGTGTGTGTGTGTGTGTGTACAAATGGCACATTCATAGACTGAGTAGAGAACAGGATAGGAAATGTGATGCCACTTAATCAAAATGAGAAATTTCTTAGTTACAAAATAACCATCTTTTTGTCCACCGTGTCAACTGCTGATTCTTCTGATCTGCTTCTGTGCTCTATAGCATCTCTAAACTCAGGTTGCATACGGAGTAAGGTACAAATGTGTTCAAGTATAGAGTGACTTTATGCATTTCTATGCAGTTCTTTCCCTGGTCCATGGTGCATTCGTTTGTGTGTATTCTAGTCAGTATAAGATGCTAAATGTGAAGTTTTTCTCTGATCCTTAATGGTGTTGCATTGTGCAGATTGTTCAGAATGTATGAGCTCTATTTGATGTTTTTAATTTGAATAACTGTTTTATTTGTTAGGGAGAGAAAGCGTTTTGTAAGTGAAAATGATGGAGGACGAAATAAGGAGCGAGAAGACTAAAAGACACTGTGTGATTGTATTAGGAACTACAATTCTGACATTATTCAATTATCTTAGTAAAGCTTGTATTAGGGAGATATTCACTACAATAATAATGTATGCAGTCTACCACGGCGGTTAGAAATTAGGCAATTGAAATAAATGTGCTGTGTGTGAGTGTGTTTGTGTGTGTGTGTGTGTGTGTGTGTGTGTGTGTGTGTGTGTGTGTGTGTGTGTGTGTGTGTGTGTGTGTGTGTGTGTGTGTGTCTGTCTCTGTGTGTATTGTATGCATGTGTGTGCATGCATGTGACACATTATTCACCATGGATGTGATTTATTGTTTGTTTATTTGTGTTTTGCTATAAGATAAGTATGCAGGATGTCAAGGAATACTTCATAGATGATTTGTAGAAGAGTGATTGGCAGTTGATGATACATAGATGTAGACCTGAAGAAACAGTTTCACTTTGAATTCTTAATACTCATTAATATTATATACTTGTCATAATCTGTTCTATTGTTCAAGTATTATTAAGTTTAAGTATTATGATCATCACATTAAAATTAACAAAATAGACGCAATAAATAAAAATAAATGCAGTTAACAAAAAGGACACCCACTCAGGGTCAAAGACACCTATATATGTAGAGCTTTACAGGGACTTTCCACAGATACTGTGTACTTGCGTCATTCCACGAATGCAGAAGACACTATTCTAGCTGGGAGGTCAGTCGCGAGTCCCAAAGCTCCCCCCTACGGTTCTTTGTAGAGAGTATGCGACTGACCACCAGGAAGTGAGCTATTTTTTTTCAGAGAAAAAAACCGTCCTTTTGAGGATTCGAACCCGCGACCTGGAGCCTAGAGTCGTGTCACCTGACCACCCCGCCACCGTGACCTATCTATTTTATTACTATTATCTGCGCTATTTAAAGTTGCCCTCAATTTTCAATTCGGAGAATAGGCCACCCCCAGGCACTCGAATCACTTGATCGTCTCTAATAGGTTTAGAAGAACCTTCGGTGAAGATTTAAAGTTCGTTGAAGTCTTTGCGCTCAAATTCTAGCCCAAATCCTAATTGTCGGCGTTTTGAAATCGGCCATTTTGTTCGCACAATAGAAATAATATAAATTCACTGTAGTAATTACGCGTAGGAATGCATATTATATGATGTTGCAGTATTTCCTAAATTCGAATATACTCGAAGATGGTGGAGCTACGTAGCTCGTAGCTACGGCAAAGGAGCTTTACAAAGTCTTCTGTTTCATACTATAAAACCCGAGGGTATGTAAAGTTTTCCTACATTCCAGACTGTATGTGTATTATTGCTTTCCTGTGATAGAAACTTCGTCGGAGAATGCGCGAACACTGTAAGGGACATAGCAGTATTCCTCTGCAAAGAGAAGATATTACCAAATTGCATCTTCGAGGTGTGGTTGTGTAGGGTATGGGTTGAGGTATATTAACTGATAGAATATGTTCACTTGCTTTGTGTTCAGTTTTGAAGTAGTGAAGATCATTCATGACAAGATACTGGACATGACTGGTAGTAACCAGTGAGTGCATCATTATGTGATCCACTGTGATTATCATACTCAAGTATTACATCTGCTCTCAGAGTACCACTTGTTCTAGTGGTAAACAAGACAGACCTCCACATGCAAAATTAATAGTTCTGTGTAGCACTGCAAACACACACATCAAAATAGAACTATTGCCAGTACCTGTTTTACAATAATCTATTATCACAATGTCAACACAATAAGTTATATTATGTATACCAAATCTAGCACACCGCATTATGCCACAATGGGTCAGGTATTTAGGTACGTATCTCGTCGACCGGCACATGCCATTTTGTATTTCCCACCGGTGTCATAGGTGTCAGTGACCCCCCTTTCCCTCTGACACCAGCATGGCCATCTTTTCAGGAAGTTTGAGAAATACGAATGCACAGACACACTCCTTGACCTAGTACAGTCCTTCTGATAACAAAAAGATGCATTTTGATGTCGACCAAAAATTCTCCCCACTGCCCATATGCCACATATAATAAAATGTATGTTCTTTTGTATGTTTATAAGTGTGTGTGGAGGGGGCGTGTCAACTTGATATTTTAGACAGACCTAGCTGGGGACGTGTGCTAACTTCTGAAACAATTCCCATCTCAATAGGTGACCCGTAACCCCAGCTACATTGGAAGGTGCTTAATAGTTTTTCAATGTATGGGAGAGTATACGAGAGAAAACGCTAAGCACCTTTTTGCATAGCTCATAGGCGAGGGGGCGTGTCAACTTGATATTTCAGACAGACCTAGCTGGGGATGTGAGCTAACTTCTGAAACAATTCCCATCTCAATAGGTGACCCATAACCCCAGCTACATTGGAAGGTGCTTAATATTTTATCAATGTATTGGAGAGTATAGGAGAGATAACGTTAAGCACCTTTTTGCATAGCTCATTGGGGAGGGGGCGTGTCACCTTGATATTTCAGACAGACCTAGCTGGGGACGTGAGCTAACTTCTGAAACAATTTGCATAGCTCATCCCTTCGGAAGCATTCTGATTGTCCTGAGTGCACTATAAGCCTCGTGGTGACAAGCAAAAAGATGTCAATTTTTTGAGTTGTCACCACGGCCTCTCCTGTGTGAACGTAATGCATCATAGCTCAAATCGGAATGAGCAGACACGCTCCTGGACCTAGTAGCTACCTTCTGATTGCAAAAAGATGCGTTTTGATGTCGACCAAAATTTCCCCCTATTGCCAATGTATATACTTTGTATGTAGATTCATATATAAGTGTATTACGCCTTGGGTGATCACCTAAGCAATTTGAGATTAATTTGCGGGTCACCAAGGGCTACCTAGTGTCCATGCCTAACTCACCAACACAATTCGTAAGCATTCTGATTGTCCTGAGTGCACTATAAGCCTCGTGGTGACAAGCCCAAAAAATGTCAATTTTTGGTCTTGTCACCACGGCCTCTCCTGTGTACACGTGATGCATTATAGCTGAAATCCGAATGCACAGACACACTACTGGACCTGGTAGCTACCTTCTGATAGCAAAAAGTTGCATTTTGATGTCGACCAAAATTTCCCCCTATTGCCAATGTATATACTTTGTATGTAGATTCATATATAAGTGTATTACGCCTTGGGTGATCACCTAAGCAATTTGAGATTTCTTTGCTGGTCACCATGGGCTACCCAGTGTCCATCCCTAACTTACCAACACAATTTGGTAAGCATTCTGATTGTCCTGAGTGCGCTATAAGCCTCGTGGTGACAAGCCCAAAAAATGTCAATTTTTGGTCTTGTCACCACGGCCTCTCCTGTGTGCACGTGATGCATCATAGCTCAAATCCGAATGCACAGACACACTCCTGGACCTGGTAGCTACCTTCTGATAGCAAAAAGTTGCATTTTGATGTCGACCAAAATTTCCCCCTATTGCCAATGTATATACTTTGTATGTAGATTCATATATATGTGTATTACGCCTTGGGTGATCACCTAAGCAATTTGAGATTTCTTTGCTGGTCACCATGGTCTACCTAGTGTCCATGCCTAACTCACCAACACAATTTGGTAAGCATTCTGATTGTCCTGAGTGCGCTATAAGCCTCGTGGTGACAACTCAAAAAAATGTCAATTTTTGGTCTTGTCACCACGGCCTCTCCTGTGTACACGTGATGCATCATAGCTGAAATCCGAATGCACAGACACACTCCTGGACCTGGTAGCTACCTTCTGATAGCAAAAAGTTGCATTTTGATGTCGACCAAAATTTCCCCCTATTGCCAATGTATATACTTTGTATGTAGATTCATATATAAGTGTATTACGCCTTGGGTGATCACCTAAGCAATTTGAGATTTCTATGCTGGTCACCATGGTCTACCTAGTGTCCATGCCTAACTCACCAACACAATTTGGTAAGCATTCTGATTGTCCTGAGTGCGCTATAAGCCTCGTGGTGACAAGCCCAAAAAATGTCAATTTTTGGTCTTGTCACCACGGCCTCTCCTGTGTGCACGTAATGCATCATAGCTCAAATCCGAATGCACAGACACACTCCTGGACCTGGTAGCTACCTTCTGATAGCAAAAAGTTGCATTTTGATGTTGACCAAAATTTCCCCCTATTGCCAATGTATATACTTTGTATGTAGATTCATATATAAGTGTATTACGCCTTGGGTGATCACCTAAGCAATTTGAGATTTCTTTGCTGGTCACCATGGTCTACCTAGTGTCCATGCCTAACTCACCAACACAATTTGGGAAGCATTTTGATTGTTCTGAGTGCGCTATAAGCCTCGTGGTGACAAGCAAAAAAAATGTCAATTTTTGGTCTTGTCACCACGGCCTCTCCTGTGTACACGTGATGCATCATAGGTCAAATCCGAATGCACAGACACACTCCTGGACCTGGTAGCTACCTTCTGATAGCAAAAAGTTGCATTTTGATGTTGACCAAAATTTCCCCCTATTGCCAATGTATATACTTTGTATGTAGATTCATATATAAGTGTATTACGCCTTGGGTGATCACCTAAGCAATTTGAGATTTCTTTGCTGGTCACCATGGTCTACCTAGTGTCCATGCCTAACTCACCAACACAATTTGGTAAGCATTCTGATTGTCCTGAGTGCGCTATAAGCCTCGTGGTGACAAGCCCAAAAAATGTCAATTTTTGGTCTTGTCACCACGGCCTCTCCTGTGTGCACGTGATGCATCATAGCTGAAATCCAAATGCACAGACACACTCCTGGACCTGGTAGCTACCTTCTGATAGCAAAAAGTTGCATTTTGATGTCGACCAAAATTTCCCCCTATTGCCAATGTATATACTTTGTATGTAGATTCATATATAAGTGTATTACGCCTTGGGTGATCACCTAAGCAATTTGAGATTTCTTTGCTGGTCACCATGGTCTACCTAGTGTCCATGCCTAACTCACCAACACAATTTCGCAAGCATTCTGATTGTCCTGAGTGCGCTATAAGCCTCGTGGTGACAAGCCCAAAAAATGTCAATTTTTGGTCTTGTCACCACGGCCTCTCCTGTGTGCACGTGATGCATCATAGCTGAAATCCAAATGCACAGACACACTCCTGGACCTGGTAGCTACCTTCTGATAGCAAAAAGTTTCATTTTGATGTCGACCAAAATTTCCCCCTATTGCCAATGTATATACCTTGTATGTAGATTCATATATAAGTGTATTACGCCTTGGGTGATCACCTAAGCAATTTGAGATTTCTTTGCTGGTCACCAAGGGCTACCTAGTGTCCATGCCTAACTCACCAACACAATTTGGTAAGCATTCTGATTGTCCTGAGTGCGCTATAAGCCTCGTGGTGACAAGCCCAAAAAATGTCAATTTTTGGTCTTGTCACCACGGCCTCTCCTGTGTGCACGTGATGCATCATAGCTGAAATCCAAATGCACAGACACACTCCTGGACCTGGTAGCTACCTTCTGATAGCAAAAAGTTTCATTTTGTTGTCGACCAAAATTTCCCCCTATTTCTAATATATATACCTTGTATGTTGATTCATATATAAGTGTATTACGCCTTGTGGTGATCACCTAAGCAATTTGAGATTTCTTTGCTGGTCACCAAGGGCTACCTAGTGTCCATGCCTAACTCACCAACACAATTTCGCAAGCATTCTGATTGTCCTGAGTGCGCTATAAGCCTCGTGGTGACAAGCCCAAAAAATGTCAATTTTTGGTCTTGTCACCACGGCCTCTCCTGTGTGCACGTGATGCATCATAGCTAAAATCCAAATGCACAGACACACTCCTGGACCTGGTAGCTACCTTCTGATAGCAAAAAGTTGCATTTTGATGTCGACCAAAAGTTGCAAATACTTATCACAAGGTAGATTTAAATGCATGGGAAGTGTTTGGGTTAGGGTTAGGGATATCAACCCTTCAAACCAACCCTTCATATCGACCCCTATGTGCAGACCTTGCTAAAGGGTTAATATCAACCCTTCAGACTGACCCCCATTGTGTAGACCTGGCTAAAGGGTTGATATCGACCCTTTTGCAAGGTCTGCTCATGGGGGTTGGTCTGAAGGGTTTATATCGACCCTTTAGCACATGGGGGTTGAAAGTGACCCTACAGCCCTAATCCTAAATCTAACCCTCAGGGGGTCAGAATGAATGGTTGTACCCAGTAACCCCAATGTCAAACTCTGGTCAAACAGTATTGAAGGACCAAGGTGAGAGGGTCACTAGGTGCATACCTGTAGCTGATATGTAAAATGTGATTGCTCTGCTCTTGCCTTCCTGCAGGTCTTCTCCGAACACTTCCAGAGAAATATCACAGTTCTTTGCATTGACAGTAATAAGAATTGAGAACTTTTGAATTTACCATTCTACTTATTAATAAAATGCAGAAAGTTGATTCAGTCATATTATTCTACAGTTGAAATTCTTGCAAACATGCATACGTAAGTGTTCCAAACTGATAAAGGTGACTGACATACTTTCATATTGAAACCTTTTGGCTTTGTAAAACGTCAAATTCAACTACATGTGGGACAATCAACATCTTGATTGTAACGCCTTAACATCAATACAGGACCCATCCCTTTTACACATTCACAGGAAATACCCATTCCCTCTGTTCTAATCGACTGTCACTTAGGTTAAGTTGGGTTAACTTAAAACGGTAGTTAAAGCAGTAGTACGTGGGTGTAGCAATAGCTTTCACTCTTTCCAACCTTATGTTGTCCATAATTTGTTCAAGTATCAAAATACTGTATTATAATGATCACATTAATGAAATGAAGAAATTGTCGGATTTGTAATTAATAAAAAAGTCACTCACTCAGGGTCAAAGACACCTATATATGTAGAGTTTTACAGGGACTTTCCACAGAGACTGTGTACTTGCGTCATTCCACGAATGCAGAAGACACTATTCTAGCTGGGAGGTCAGCCGCGAGTCCCAAAGCTCCCCCCTACGGTTCTTTGTAGAGAGTATGCGACTGACCACCAGGAAGTGAGCTATTTTTTTTTCAGAGAAAAAAACCGTCCTTTTGAGGATTCGAACCCGCGACCTGGAGCCTAGAGTCGTGTCACCTGACCACCCCGCCACCGTGACCTATCTATTTTATTATTATTATCTGCGCTATTTAAAGTTGCCCTCAATGTTCAATTCGGAGAATAGGCCACCCACAGGCACTCGAATCACTTGATCGTCTCTAATAGGTTTAGAAGAACCTTCGGTGAAGATTTAAAGCTCGTTGAAGTCTTTGCGCTCAAATTCTAGCCCAAATCCTAATTGTCGGCATTTTGAAATCGGCCATTTTGTTCGCACTATATAAATAATATAAATTCACTGTAGTGGTTAGGCGTAGGAATACATATTATATGATGTTGCAGTATTTCCTAAATTCGAATATACTTGAAGATGGTGGAGCTACGTAGTTCGTAGCTACGGCAAAGGAGCTTTACAAAGTCTTCTGTTTCTGTTTCGTACTATAAAACCCGAGGGTATGTAAAGTTTGTGGATGGTTTTAAAGAATTGGTTGGCAAGTGAGGGTGCTTTGAGTATCCAAGTGTTTTCTGGCTGAAATTTATGGATGCCTTTTCATATCCTGTAGTACTCCTTTAGTGAGGTTAAAGGGTGTGAGCGAAGAGACATCATGTAATATTGTTGTTAAGGCGGAGCAGCTAAACCCTGGTGGTTCCGTTAAGGACAGGGCCGCTCTGTACCTCATCAAGGACGCTGAAGAAAGAGGTCAGAGACATTGACCGAAGTTTGAACCATGCAGTATTATTGTTCCAAAATTAATTGGATAGGTTTGGTGAGGCCCGGTGGGACCATAGTGGAAGGGACAGCAGGCAACACAGGTCTGGTTTGTTATGCGTTCGTGTTCTTGTATTGTCGACGCAAGGGTTATATGTTGTTACATATCTCAAACCAATCTTCTGCTGTGCATAGGAATTGGTTTGGCACATCTATGCAATGATATTGGCTATCAATGTGTGATTTTTATGCCAGACACGCAATCTCAGGTTCGTCAACATCACTGGGTTATGACTCCTTTGTGGCTGAGTGCATTGTTTAATGTATACAGGAAAAAATAGATGCTCTACGTGTCCCAGGAGCAGACGTTAGACCAGTACCAGCTGTCCCTTATGATAACCCAGAAAACTACAACCACATAGTTAGTGAATTTGTTAATATGAGTAGTATAATCTCTGAATATGATGTCTTGATGTCAAAGTATACTACTCTATGCAGGCCAAAAGATTTGCAAGTTATCTTTCAAATGCAGTTTGGACCAATCAGTTTGACAATACAGCTAACAGACTAGCTCATTATGAGACTACAGGCCCTGAAATCTGGAAGCAAACAAGTATGCATGTGTGTATAATGGTGTGGGCATATGTATGTGATCGTGATATTGCCATCAATTGTAGATGGCAGAGTTGATGCTGTTACTTTTGGAACAGGAACGGGTGGAACGCTTGCTGGTTTGTACTTCACATATCTACAAAGGAATTCCATATATCAAGTATCCATTGGTAAGTGTTGGTCTGTTCCTGAAAGAGAAGAATCCCCTAGTGCAAGTTGTCCTTGCTGATCCTCAGGTGAACATGACTGTGTTGTTGTGTTGTTGTGGTGTTTGTGTGTGTGTTTGTGTGTGTGTGTGTGTGTGTGTGTGTGTGTGTGTGTGTGTGTGTGTGTGTGTGTGTGAATGTGTAAGCAATGCATTATTTCAGGGAAGTGTACTCTACAACTACTTTTCTCATGGTAAACTGGAAAGAACAGAAGGACCCTCAATTACTGAAGGCATTGGTCAGGGAAGAGTGACTAACAATGTATCTGGTGCTCCTATAGATTCTGCTGTTATGATATCTGATGAAGAGGCTGTAACAATGGTGCGTGGCATAATATTAGTTGATTTGTTTATTTGTAAAGTCATGTAGTTGTCACTTTTTAGACATTTAGAATTCTCCACGAAGAAGGTTTCTTTGTGGGAGCATCATCCGGACTGAACGTTGCTGCTGCTGTTAAGGTTTGCTTAATGGTCTACACCTTGCTAGTATCATGGTAACACACACACATAATTTATAGGTTGCAAGAACATTGGGGCCTGGCAAGACCATTGTCACTTGCTTGTGTGATTCAGGACAGGTCAGCAGTGTCCACTGAAGTAGTCGCATTGTTGTGAACATATTTTTAACTCTCCAGAGGTACTTCTCCAAACTGTTTAGTAGGACAGTATTGAAGGACTGAGGTGAGAAGGTCACTAGGTGCATCCCTGTAGCTGGTATGTAAAATGTGAATGCTCTGCTCTTGCCTCCTGCAGGTCTTCTCCAAACACTTCCAGAGAAATATCACAGTTCTTTGCATTGACAGTAATAAGAATTGAAAACTGTTGAATTTACCATTCTACTTATTAATAAAATACACAAAGTTGATTCAGTCATATTATTCCACAGTTTAAATTTTTGCAAACATACGTAAGTGTTCCAAACTGATAAAGGTGACTGACATACTTTCATACTGAAACCTTTTGGCTTTGTAAAACGTCAAATTCAACTACATGTGGGACAATCAGCATCTTGATTCTAACGCCTTAACATCAATACAGGACCCATCCCTTTTACACATTCACAGGAAATACCCATTCCCTCTGTTCTAATCGACTGTCACTTAGGTTAAGTTGGGTATACTTATTTAGGCCATAGATACTCGTTATTGACAATTAAAATAAACACATAATTACATAATAAATATTAGTTAAAGCAGTAGTACGTGGGTGTAGCAATAGCTTTCACTCTTTCCAACCTTATGTTGTCCATAATTTGTTCAAGTATCAAAATACTGTATTATAATGATCACATTAATGAAATGAAGAAATTGTTGGATTTGTAATTAATAAAAAAGTCACCCACTCAGGGTCAAAGACACCTATATATGTAGAGCTTTACAGGGACTTTCCACAGAGACTGTGTACTTGGTCATTCCACGAATGCAGAAGACACTATTCTAGCTGGGAGGTCAGCCGCGAGTCCCAAAGCTCCCCCCTACGGTTCTTTGTAGAGAGTATGCGACTGACCACCAGGAAGTGAGCTATTTTTTTTCAGAGAAAAAAACCGTCCTTTTGAGGATTCGAACCCGCGACCTGGAGCCTAGAGTCGTGTCACCTGACCACCCCGCCACCGTGACCTATCTATTTTATTACTATTATCTGCGCTATTTAAAGTTGCCCTCAATTTTCAATTCGGAGAATAGGCCACCCACAGGCACTCGAATCACTTGATCGTCTCTAATAGGTTTAGAAGAACCTTCGGTGAAGATTTAAAGTTCGTTGAAGTCTTTGCGCTCAAATTCTAGCCCAAATCCTAATTGTCGGCGTTTTGAAATCGGCCATTTTGTTCGCACAATAGAAATAATATAAATTCACTGTAGTAATTACGCGTAGGAATGCATATTATATGATGTTGCAGTATTTCCTAAATTCGAATATACTCGAAGATGGTGGAGCTACGTAGCTCGTAGTTACGGCAAGGGAGCTTTACAAAGTCTTCTGTTTCATACTATAAAACCCGAAGGTATGTAAAGTTTTCCTACATTCCAGACTGTATATGCATTATTGCTTTCCTGTGATAGAAACTTCGTCGGAGAATGCGCGAACACTGTAAGGGACATAGCAGTATTCCTCTGCAAAGAGAAGATATTACCAAATTGCATCTTCGAGGTGTGGTTGTGTAGGGTATGGGTTGAAGGTATATTAACTGATAGAATATGTTCACTTGCTTTGTGTTCAGTTTTGAAGTAGTGAAGATCATTCATGACAAGATACTGGACATGACTGGTAGTAATCAGTGAGTGCATCATTATGTGATCCACTGTGATTATCGTACTCAAGTATTACATCTGCTCTCAGAGTACCACTTGTTCTGGTGGTAAACAAGACAGACCTCCACATGCAAAATTAATAGTTCTGTGTAGCACTGCAAACACACACATCAAAATAGAACTATTGCCAGTACCTGTTTTACAATAATCTATTATCACAATGTCAACACAATAAGTTATATTATGTATACCAAATCTAGCACACCGCATTATGCCACAATGGGTCAGGTATTTAGGTACGTATCTCGTCGACCGGCACATGCCATTTTGTATTTCCCACCGGTGTCATAGGTGTCAGTGACCCCCTTTCCCTCTGACACCAGCATGGCCATCTTTTCAGGAAGTTTGAGAAATACGAATGCACAGACACACTCCTTGACCTAGTACAGTCCTTCTGATAACAAAAAGATGCATTTTGATGTCGACCAAAAATTCTCCCCACTGCCCATATGCCACATATAATAAAATGTATGTTCTTTTGTATGTTTATAAGTGTATTATGCCTTGTTGTGATGACCTGAGCAATTGGACAATTCTTTGCTGGTCACCAAGGGCTAGCCAATGTCCGTGCTAAACTCACCAACACATTTTGGGAAGAATTGAGATTGTCCTGAGCGCGCTATAAGTCTCGTGGTGACAAGCAAAAAATGTCATTGTTTTGGCTTGTCACCACGACCTCTCCTGTGTGCACGTAATGCATCATAGTTCTAATACGAATGCACAGACACACTCCTGGACCTAGTACGGTCCTTCTGATAACAAGAAAGATGCATTTTAATGTCGACCAAATATTCTCCCCAGTGCCCATATACCACATATAATAAAATGTATATACTTTTGTATGTATATAAGTGTAATATGCCATGTGGTGATGACCTGAGCAATTGGACATTTCTTTGCTGGTCACCAATGGCTACCCAGTGTCCATGCCAAACTCACCAACACAATTTCGGAAGCATTCTGATTGTCCTGAGTGCGCTATAAGCCTCGTGGTTGACAAGCAAAAAACTGTCAATTTTTTGAGTTGTCACCACGGCCTCTCCTGTGTACACGTGATGCATCATAGCTCTAATCCGAATGCACAGACACACTCCTGGACCTGGTAGCTACCTTCTGATAGCAAAAAGATGCATTTTGATGTCGACCAAAATTTCCCCCTATTGCCAAAATATATACTTTGTATTTCGATTCATATATAAGTGTATTACGCCTTGTGGTGATCACCTAAGCATAGGAGAGAAAACTTTAAGCACCTTTTTGCATATCTCATGGGAGAAGGGGCGTGTCAACCTAATATTTTAGACAGACCTAGCAGGGGACGTGAGCTAACTTCTGAAACAATTCCAATCTCAATTGGTGACCCATAACCCCAGCTACATTGGAAGGTGCTTAATATTTTTTCAATGTATGGGAGAGTATAGGAGAGAAAACTTTAAGCACCTTTTTGCATAGCTCCAAGGGGAGGGGGCGTGTCAAGTTGATATTTTAGACAGACCTAGCTGGGGACGTGAGCTAACTTCTAAAACAATTCCAATCTCAATTGGTGACCCATAACCCCAGCTACATTGGAAGGTGCTTAATATTTTTTCAATGTATGGGAGAGTATAGGAGAGAAAACGCTAAGCACCTTTTTGTATAGGTCATTGGAGAAGGAACGTGTCAAGTTGATATTTTAGACAGACCTAGCTGGGGACGTGAGCTAACTTCTGAAACAATTCCCATCTCAATTGGTGACCCGTAACCCCAGCTACATTGGAAGGTGCTTAATATTTTTTCAATGTATGGGAGAGTATAGGAGAGAAAATGCTAAGCACCTTTTTACATAGCTCATTGGGGAGGGGGCGTGTCAAGTTGATATTTTAGACAGACCTAGCTGGGGACGTGAGCTAACTTCTGAAACAATTCCCATCTCAATAGGTGACCCATAACCCCAGCTACATTGGAAGGTGCTTAATATTTTTTCAATGTATGGGAGAGTATAGGAGAGAGAACGCTAAGCACCTTTTTGTATAGGTCATTGGAGAAGGAACGTGTCAAGTTGATATTTTAGACAGACCTAGCTGGGGACGTGAGCTAACTTCTGAAACAATTCCCATCTCAATAGGTGACCCATAACCCCAGCTACATTGGAAGGTGCTTAATATTTTTTCAATGTATGGGAGAGTATAGGAGAGAAAATGCTAAGCACCTTTTTGTATAGGTCATTGGAGAAGGAACGTGTCAAGTTGATATTTTAGACAGACCTAGCTGGGGACGTGAGCTAACTTCTGAAACAATTCCCATCTCAATAGGTGACCCGTAACCCCAGCTACATTGGAAGGTGCTTAATATTTTTTCAATGTATGGGAGAGTATAGGAGAGAAAATGCTAAGCACCTTTTTACATAGCTCATTGGGGAGGGGGCGTGTCAAGTTGATATTTTAGACAGACCTAGCAGGGGATGTGAGCTAACTTCTGAAACAATTCCAATCTCAATTGGTGACCCATAACCCCAGCTACATTGGAAGGTGCTTAATATTTTTTCAATGTATGGGAGAGTATAGGAGAGAAAATGCTAAGCACCTTTTTGCATAGCTCATAGGGGAGGGGGCGTGTCAAGTTGATATTTTAGACAGACCTAGCTGGGGACGTGAGCTAACTTCTGAAACAATTCCCATCTCAATAGGTGACCCATAACCCCAGCTACATTGGAAGGTGCTTAATATTTTTTCAATGTATGGGAGAGTATAGGAGAGAGAACGCTAAGCACCTTTTTGTATAGGTCATTGGAGAAGGAACGTGTCAAGTGGATATTTTAGACAGACCTAGCTGGGGACGTGAGCTAACTTCTGAAACAATTTCCATCTCAATAGGTGACCCATAACCCCAGCTACATTGGAAGGTGCTTAATATTTTTTCAATGTATGGGAGAGTATAGGAGAGAGAACGCTAAGCACCTTTTTGTATAGGTCATTGGAGAAGGAACGTGTCAAGTTGATATTTTAGACAGACCTAGCAGGGGACGTGAGCTAACTTCTGAAACAATTCCAATCTCAATTGGTGACCCATAACCCCAGCTACATTGGAAGGTGCTTAATATTTTTTCAATGTATGGGAGAGTATAGGAGAGAAAATGCTAAGCACCTTTTTACATAGCTCATTGGGGAGGGGGCATGTCAACTTGATATTTTAGACAGACCTAGCTGGGGACGTGAGCTAACTTCTGAAACAATTCCCATCTCAATAGGTGACCCATAACCCCAGCTACATTGGAAGGTGCTTAATATTTTTTCAATGTATGGGAGAGTATAGGAGAGAAAACGCTAAGCACCTTTTTGTATAGGTCATTGGAGAAGGGGCCTGTCAACTTGATATTTTAGAGAGACCTAGCTGGGGACGTGAGCTAACTTCTGAAACAATTCCCATCTCAATAGGTGACCCATAACCCCAGCTACATTGGAAGGTGCTTAATATTTTTTCAATGTATGGGAGAGTATAGGAGAGAAAACGCTAAGCACCTTTTTGTATAGGTCATTGGAGAAGGAACGTGTCAAGTTGATATTTTAGACAGACCTAGCTGGGGACGTGAGCTAACTTCTGAAACAATTCCCATCTCAATAGGTGACCCGTAACCCCAGCTACATTGGAAGGTGCTTAATATTTTTTCAATGTATGGGAGAGTATAGGAGAGAAAATGCTAAGCACCTTTTTACATAGCTCATTGGGGAGGGGGCGTGTCAAGTTGATATTTTAGACAGACCTAGCAGGGGATGTGAGCTAACTTCTGAAACAATTCCCATCTGAATTGGTGACCCATAACCCCAGCTACATTGGAAGGTGCTTAATATTTTTTCAATGTATGGGAGAGTATAGGAGAGAAAACGCTAAGCACCTTTTTACATAGCTCATAGGGGAGGGGGCGTGTCAAGTTGATATTTTAGACAGACCTAGCTGGGGACGTGAGCTAACTTCTGAAACAATTCCCATCTCAATAGGTGACCCATAACCCCAGCTACATTGGAAGGTGCTTAATATTTTTTCAATGTATGGGAGAGTATAGGAGAGAGAACGCTAAGCACCTTTTTGTATAGGTCATTGGAGAAGGAACGTGTCAAGTTGATATTTTAGACAGACCTAGCTGGGGACGTGAGCTAACGTCTGAAACAATTCCCATCTGAATTGGTGACCCGTAACCCCAGCTACATTGGAAGGTGCTTAATATTTTTTCAATGTATGGGAGAGTATAGGAGAGAAAATGCTAAGCACCTTTTTACATAGCTCATTGGGGAGGGGGCGTGTCAAGTTGATATTTTAGACAGACCTAGCAGGGGATGTGAGCTAACTTCTGAAACAATTCCCATCTGAATTGGTGACCCATAACCCCAGCTACATTGGAAGGTGCTTAATATTTTTTCAATGTATGGGAGAGTATAGGAGAGAAAACGCTAAGCACCTTTTTGCATAGCTCATAGGGGAGGGGGCGTGTCAAGTTGATATTTTAGACAGACCTAGCTGGGGACGTGAGCTAACTTCTGAAACAATTCCCATCTCAATAGGTGACCCATAACCCCAGCTACATTGGAAGGTGCTTAATATTTTTTCAATGTATGGGAGAGTATAGGAGAGAGAACGCTAAGCACCTACAACATTTTAGTGTTATGGATACCTATGCATTTTGTAATGTCAAGGGTTATCTATGTACATCCATAATAATACATTCCTCTTCCATGTATGGTTGTGATCCTATGATATAGTGTTGGTATGTGTGCAATGTCCAAGATACTCTAAGGGTATATAAACAGTATACCTGTATAGTTGAGTTAGTGAGATAGGAAGATTTTACACTGAGCTTAATATTTTTTCAATGTATGGGAGAGTATAGGAGAGAAAACGCTAAGCACCTTTTTGTATAGGTCATTGGAGAAGGAACGTGTCAAGTTGATATTTTAGACAGACCTAGCTGGGGACGTGAGCTAACTTCTGAAACAATTCCCATCTCAATAGGTGACCCGTAACCCCAGCTACATTGGAAGGTGCTTAATATTTTTTTCAATGTATGGGAGAGTATAGGAGAGAAAACTTTAAGCACCTTTTTGCATAGCTCCAAGGGGAGGGGGCGTGTCAAGTTGATATTTTAGACAGACCTAGCTGGGGACGTGAGCTAACTTCTGAAACAATTCCAATCTCAATTGGTGACCCATAACCCCAGCTACATTGGAAGGTGCTTAATATTTTTTCAATGTATGGGAGAGTATAGGAGAGAAAATGCTAAGCACCTTTTTACATAGCTCATTGGGGAGGGGGCATGTCAACTTGATATTTTAGACAGACCTAGCTGGGGACGTGAGCTAACTTCTGAAACAATTCCCATCTCAATAGGTGACCCATAACCCCAGCTACATTGGAAGGTGCTTAATATTTTTTCAATGTATGGGAGAGTATAGGAGAGAGAACGCTAAGCACCTTTTTGTATAGGTCATTGGAGAAGGAACGTGTCAAGTTGATATTTTAGACAGACCTAGCAGGGGACGTGAGCTAACTTCTGAAACAATTCCCATCTCAATAGGTGACCCATAACCCCAGCTACATTGGAAGGTGCTTAATATTTTTTCAATGTATGGGAGAGTATAGGAGAGAAAATGCTAAGCACCTTTTTGTATAGGTCATTGGAGAAGGAACGTGTCAAGTTGATATTTTAGACAGACCTAGCTGGGGACGTGAGCTAACTTCTGAAACAATTCCCATCTGAATTGGTGACCCGTAACCCCAGCTACATTGGAAGGTGCTTAATATTTTTTCAATGTATGGGAGAGTATAGGAGAGAAAATGCTAAGCACCTTTTTACATAGCTCATTGGGGAGGGGGCATGTCAACTTGATATTTTAGACAGACCTAGCTGGGGACGTGAGCTAACTTCTGAAACAATTCCCATCTCAATAGGTGACCCATAACCCCAGCTACATTGGAAGGTGCTTAATATTTTTTCAATGTTGGGAGAGTATAGGAGAGAGAACGCTAAGCACCTTTTTGTATAGGTCATTGGAGAAGGAACGTGTCAAGTTGATATTTTAGACAGACCTAGCTGGGGACGTGAGCTAACTTCTGAAACAATTCCAATCTCAATTGGTGACCCATAACCCCAGCTACATTGGAAGGTGCTTAATATTTTTTCAATGTATGGGAGAGTATAGGAGAGAAAATGCTAAGCACCTTTTTACATAGCTCATTGGGGAGGGGGCGTGTCAAGTTGATATTTTAGACAGACCTAGCAGGGGACGTGAGCTAACTTGTGAAACAATTCCCATCTCAATAGGTGACCCATAACCCCAGCTACATTGGAAGGTGCTTAATATTTTTTCAATGTATGGGAGAGTATAGGAGAGAGAACGCTAAGCACCTTTTTGTATAGGTCATTGGAGAAGGAACGTGTCAAGTGGATATTTTAGACAGACCTAGCTGGGGACGTGAGCTAACTTCTGAAACAATTCCCATCTCAATAGGTGACCCATAACCCCAGCTACATTGGAAGGTGCTTAATATTTTTTTCAATGTATGGGAGAGTATAGGAGAGAAAACTTTAAGCACCTTTTTGCATAGCTCCAAGGGGAGGGGGCGTGTCAAGTTGATATTTTAGACAGACCTAGCTGGGGACGTGAGCTAACTTCTGAAACAATTCCCATCTCAATAGGTGACCCATAACCCCAGCTACATTGGAAGGTGCTTAATATTTTTTCAATGTATGGGAGAGTATAGGAGAGAAAATGCTAAGCACCTTTTTACATAGCTCATTGGGGAGGGGGCATGTCAAGTTGATATTTTAGACAGACCTAGCTGGGGACGTGAGCTAACTTCTGAAACAATTCCCATCTCAATAGGTGACCCATAACCCCAGCTACATTGGAAGGTGCTTAATATTTTTTCAATGTATGGGAGAGTATAGGAGAGAAAACGCTAAGCACCTTTTTGTATAGGTCATTGGAGAAGGGGCCTGTCAACTTGATATTTTAGACAGACCTAGCTGGGGACGTGAGCTAACTTCTGAAACAATTCCCATCTCAATTGGTGACCCGTAACCCCAGCTACATTGGAAGGTGCTTAATATTTTTTCAATGTATGGGAGAGTATAGGAGAGAAAACGCTAAGCACCTTTTTGTATAGGTCATTGGAGAAGGAACGTGTCAAGTTGATATTTTAGACAGACCTAGCTGGGGACGTGAGCTAACTTCTGAAACAATTCCAATCTCAATTGGTGACCTGTAGCCCCAGCTACATTGGAAGGTGCTTAATATTCTTTCAATGTATGGGAGAGTATAGGAGAGAGAACGCTAAGCACCTTTTTGTATAGGTCATTGGAGAAGGAACGTGTCAAGTTGATATTTTAGACAGACCTAGCTGGGGACGTGAGCTAACTTCTGAAACAATTCCCATCTCAATAGGTGACCCATAACCCCAGCTACATTGGAAGGTGCTTAATATTTTTTCAATGTATGGGAGAGTATAGGAGAGAGAACGCTAAGCACCTTTTTGTATAGGTCATTGGAGAAGGGGCCTGTCAACTTGATATTTTAGACAGACCTAGCTGGGGACATGAGCTAACTTCTGAAACAATTCCCATCTCAATTGGTGACCCGTAACCCCAGCTACATTGGAAGGTGCTTAATATTTTTTCAATGTATGGGAGAGTATAGGAGAGAAAACGCTAAGCACCTTTTTGTATAGGTCATTGGAGAAGGAACGTGTCAAGTTGATATTTTAGACAGACCTAGCTGGGGACGTGAGCTAACTTCTGAAACAATTCCAATCTCAATTGGTGACCTGTAGCCCCAGCTACATTGGAAGGTGCTTAATATTCTTTCAATGTATGGGAGAGTATAGGAGAGAGAACGCTAAGCACCTTTTTGTATAGGTCATTGGAGAAGGAACGTGTCAAGTTGATATTTTAGACAGACCTAGCTGGGGACGTGAGCTAACTTCTGAAACAATTCCCATCTCAATAGGTGACCCATAACCCCAGCTACATTGGAAGGTGCTTAATATTTTTTCAATGTATGGGAGAGTATAGGAGAGAAAATGCTAAGCACCTTTTTACATAGCTCCAAGGGGAGGGGGCGTGTCAAGTTGATATTTTAGACAGACCTAGCAGGGGACGTGAGCTAACTTTTGAAACAATTCCCATCTCAATAGGTGACCCGTAACCCCAGCTACATTGGAAGGTGCTTAATATTTTTTCAATGTATGGGAGAGTATAGGAGAGAAAACGCTAAGCACCTTTTTGTATAGGTCATTGGAGAAGGGGCGTGTCAAGTTGATATTTTAGACAGACCTAGCAGGGGATGTGAGCTAATTTCTGAAACAATTCCAATCTCAATTGGTGACCTGTAGCCCCAGCTACATTGGAAGGTGCTTAATATTCTTTCAATGTATGGGAGAGTATAGGAGAGAAAATGCTAAGCACCTTTTTACATAGCTCATAGGGGAGGGGGCGTGTCAAGTTGATATTTTAGACAGACCTAGCAGGGGACGTGAGCTAACTTCTGAAACAATTCTAATCTCAATTGGTGACCCGTAACCCCAGCTACATTGGAAGGTGCTTAATATTTTTTCAATGTATGGGAGAGTATAGGAGAGAAAATGCTAAGCACCTTTTTGCATAGCTCATTTGGGAGGGGGCGTGTCAACTTAATATATTATACAGACGTAGCTGGGGACGTGAGCTAACTTCTGAAACAATTCCCATCTCAATAGGTGACCCATAACCCCAGCTACATTGGAAGGTGCTTAATATTTTTTCAATGTATGGGAGAGTATAGGAGAGAAAATGCTAAGCACCTTTTTGCATAGCTCATTGGGGAGGGGGCGTGTCAAGTTGATATTTTAGACAGACCTAGCAGGGGATGTGAGCTAACTTCTGAAACAATTTGCATAGCTCATTGAGGAGGGGGCGTGTCAACTTGATGTCGACCAAAATCTCCCCCTAGTGCCAATATATATACTTTGTATTTAGATTCATATATAAGTTTTCAACGCCTTGTGGTGATCACCTAAGCAATTTGAGATTTCTTTGCTGGTCACCAAGGACTACCTAGTGTCCATGACAAACTCACCAACACAAGTTCGGAAGCATTCTGATTGTCCTGAGTGCACTATAAGCCTCGTGGTGACAAGCGAAAAGATGTCAATTTTTTGAGTTGTCACCACGGCCTCTCCTGTGTGCACGTGGTGCATCATAGCTGAAATCCAAATGCACAGACACACTCCTGGACCTGGTAGCTACCTTCTGATAGCAAAAAGTTTCATTTTGTTGTCGACCAAAATTTCCCCCTATTGCCAATGTATATACTTTGTATGTAGATTCATATATAAGTGTATTACGCCTTGGGTGATCACCTAAGCAATTTGAGATTTCTTTGCTGGTCACCAAGGGCTACCTAGTGTCCATGCCTAACTCACCAACACAATTTGGTAAGCATTCTGATTGTCCTGAGTGCGCTATAAGCCTCGTGGTGACAAGCCCAAAAAATGTCAATTTTTGGTCTTGTCACCACGGCCTCTCCTGTGTGCACGTGGTGCATCATAGCTCAAATCCGAATGCACAGACACACTCCTGGACCTGGTAGCTACCTTCTGATAGCAAAAAGTTGCATTTTGATGTCGACCAAAATTTCCCCCTATTGCCAATGTATATACTTTGTATGTACATTCATATATGCGTGTAATACGCCTTGTGGTGATCACCTAAGCAATTTGAGATTTCTTTTCTGGTCACCAAGGGCTACCTAGTGTCCATGCCTAACTCACCAACACAATTTCGTAAGCATTCTGATTGTCCTGAGTGCGCTATAAGCCTCGTGGTGACAAGCCCAAAAAATGTCAATTTTTGGTCTTGTCACCACGGCCTCTCCTGTGTGCACGTGATGCATCATAGCTGAAATCCGAATGCACAGACACACTCCTGGACCTGGTAGCTACCTTCTGATAGCAAAAAGGATGCATTTTGATGTCGACCAAAATTTCCCCCTATTGCCAATGTATATACTTTGTATGTAGATTCATATATATGTGTATTACGCCTTGGGTGATCACCTAAGCAATTTGAGATTTCTTTGCTGGTCACCAAGGGCTACCTAGTGTCCATGCCTAACTCACCAACACAATTTGGTAAGCATTCTGATTGTCCTGAGTGCGCTATAAGCCTCGTGGTGACAAGCCCAAAAAATGTCAATTTTTGGACTTGTCACCACGGCCTCTCCTGTGTGCACGTGATGCATCATAGCTGAAATCCAAATGCACAGACACACTCCTGGACCTGGTAGCTACCTTCTGATAGCAAAAAGGATGCATTTTGATGTCGACCAAAATTTCCCCCCAGTGCCACATATAATAGAATGTATATACTTTGTATGTACATTCATATATGCGTGTAATACGCCTTGTGGTGATCACCTAAGCAATTTGAGATTTCTTTTCTGGTCACCAAGGGCTACCTAGTGTCCATGCCTAACTCACCAACACAATTTCGTAAGCATTCTGATTGTCCTGAGTGCGCTATAAGCCTCGTGGTGACAAGCCCAAAAAATGTCAATTTTTGGTCTTGTCACCACGGCCTCTCCTGTGTGCACGTGATGCATCATAGCTGAAATCCGAATGCACAGACACACTCCTGGACCTGGTAGCTACCTTCTGATAGCAAAAAGGATGCATTTTGATGTCGACCAAAATTTCCCCCTATTGCCAATGTATATACTTTGTATGTAGATTCATATATATGTGTATTACGCCTTGGGTGATCACCTAAGCAATTTGAGATTTCTCTTCTGGTCACCAAGGGCTACCTAGTGTCCATGCCTAACTCACCAACACAATTTCGCAAGCATTCTGATTGTCCTGAGTGCGCTATAAGCCTCGTGGTGACAAGCCCAAAAAATGTCAATTTTTGGACTTGTCACCACGGCCTCTCCTGTGTGCACGTTGTGCATCATAGCTCAAATCCAAATGCACAGACACACTCCTGGACCTGGTAGCTACCTTCTGATAGCAAAAAGTATGCATTTTAATGTCGACCAAAATTTCCCCCTATTTCCAATATATATACCTTGTATGTATATTCATATATAAGTGTATTACGCCTTGGGTGATCACCTAAGCAATTTGAGATTTCTTTGCTGGTCACCAAGGGCTACCTAGTGTCCATGCCTAACTCACTAACACAATTTGGTAAGCATTCTGATTGTCCTGAGTGCGCTATAAGCCTCGTGGTGACAAGCCCAAAAAATGTCAATTTTTGGTCTTGTCACCACGGCCTCTCCTGTGTGCACGTTGTGCATCATAGCTGAAATCCAAATGCACAGACACACTCCTGGACCTGGTAGCTACCTTCTGATAGCAAAAAGTTGCATTTTGATGTCGACCAAAATTTCCCCCTATTGCCAATGTATATACCTTGTATGTATATTCATATATAAGTGTATTATGCCTTGGGTGATCACCTAAGCAATTTGAGATTTCTTTGCTGGTCACCATGGTCTACCTAGTGTCCATGCCTAACTCACCAACACAATTTGGTAAGCATTGTGATTGTCCTGAGTGCGCTATAAGCCTCGTGGTGACAAGCCCAAAAAATGTCAATTTTTGGTCTTGTCACCACGGCCTCTACTGTGTACACGTGATGCATCTTAGCTCAAATCCAAATGCACAGACACACTCCTGGACCTGGTAGCTACCTTCTGATAGCAAAAAGTTGCATTTTGATGTCGACCAAAATTTCCCCCTATTGCCAATGTGTATACCTTGTATGTAGATTCATATATAAGTGTATTACGCCTTGTGGTGATCACCTAAGCAATTTGAGATTTCTTTGCTGGTCACCAAGGGCTACCTAGTGTCCATGCCTAACACACCAACACAATTTGGTAAGCATTCTGATTGTCCTGAGTGCGCTATAAGCCTCGTGGTGACAAGCCCAAAAAATGTCAATTTTTGGTCTTGTCACCACGGCCTCTCCTGTGTACACGTGATGCATCTTAGCTCAAATCCAAATGCACAGACACACTCCTGGACCTGGTAGCTACCTTCTGATAGCAAAAAGTTTCATTTTGATGTCGACCAAAATTTCCCCCTATTGCCAATGTACATATACTTTATATGTAGATTCATATATAAGTGTATTACGCCTTGTGGTGATCACCTAAGCAATTTGATATTTCTTTTCTGGTCACCAAGGGCTACCTAGTGTCCATGCCTAACTCACCAACACAATTTCGTAAACATTCTGATTGTCCTGAGTGCGCTATAAGCCTCGTGGTGACAAGCCCAAAAAATGTCAATTTTTGGTCTTGTCACCACGGCCTCTCCTGTGTGCACGTGATGCATCACAGCTCAAATCCGAATGCACAGACACACTCCTGGACCTGGTAGCTACCTTCTGATAGCAAAAAGTATGCATTTTGATGTCGACCAAAATTTCCCCCTATTGCCAATGTATATACTTTGTATGTAGATTCATATATAAGTGTATTACGCCTTGGGTCATCACCTAAGCAATTTGAGATTTCTTTTCTGGTCACCAAGGGCTACCTAGTGTCCATGCCTAACTCACCAACACAATTTGGTAAGCATTCTGATTGTCCTGAGTGCGCTATAAGCCTCGTGGTGACAAGCAAAAAAATGTCAATTTTTGGTCTTGTCACCACGGCCTCTCCTGTGTGCACGTAATGCATCATAGCTCAAATCCGAATGCACAGACACACTCCTGGACCTTTTAGTTACCTTCTGATATCAAAAGCCTAACCCTCAATTGAAAATTAACCCTAACCCTAACCCTAACCCTAACCCTAATATTATCTCTAACCCTAAAAATAATCATAACCTAAACCTAACACTTCTTCAGTTCACCTGAGCAATTTGATATTTCTTTGCTGGTCACCAAGGGCTACCTAGTGTCCATGCCTAACTCACCAACACAATTTCATAAGCATTCTGTTTGTCCTGAGTGCGCTATAAGCCTCGTGGTGACAAGCCCAAAAAATGTCAATTTTTGGTCTTGTCACCACGGCCTCTCCTGTGTGCACGTGATGCATCATAGGTCAAATCCAAATGCACAGACACACTCCTGGACCTGGTAGCTACCTTCTGATAGCAAAAACATGCATTTTGATGTCGACCAAAATTTCCCCTATTACCAATGTATATACTTTGTATGTAGATTCATATATAAGTGTATTACGCCTTGTGGTGATCACCTAAGCAATTTGAGATTTCTTTGCTGGTCACCAAGGGCTACCTAGTGTCCATGCCTAACTCACCAACACAATTTGGTAAACATTCTGATTGTCCTGAGTGCGCTATAAGCCTTGTGGTGACATGTCCAAAAAATGTCAATTTTTGGTCTTGTCACCACGGCCTCTCCTGTGTGGACGTGATGCATCATAGGTCAAATCCGAATGCACAGACACACTCCTGGACCTGGTAGCTACCTTCTGATAACAAAAACATGCATTTTGATATCGAACAAAATTTCCCCCTATTAACAATATATATATACTTTGTATGTACATTCATATATGCGTGTATTACGCCTTGGGTGATCACCTAAACAATTTGATATTTCTTTGCTGGTCACCAAGGGCTACCTAGTGTCCATGCCTAACTCACCAACACAATTTGGTAAGCATTCTGATTGTCCAGAGTGCGCTATAAGCCTCGTGGTGACAAGCCCAAAAAATGTCAATTTTTGGTTTTGTCACCACGGCCTCTCCTGTGTGCACGTGATGCATCACAGCTCAAATCCGAAAGCACAGACACACTCCTGGACCTGGTAGCTACCTTCTGATAGCAAAAAGTTGCATTTTGATGTCGATCAAAATTTCCCCCTATTGCCAATGTATATACCTTTTATGTAGATTCATATATAAGTGTATTACGCCTTGGGTGATCACCTAAACAATTTGAGATTTCTTTGCTGGTCACCATGGTCTACCTAGTGTCCATGCCTAACTCATCAACACAATTTCGTAAGCATTCTGATTGTCCTGAGTGCGCTATAAGCCTCGTGGTGACAAGCCCAAAAAATGTCAATTTTTGGTCTTGTCACCACGGCCTCTCCTGTGTGCACGTAATGCATCATAGCTGAAATCCGAATGCACAGACACACTCCTTGACCTTTTAGTTACCTTCTGATATCAAAAGCCTAACCCTCAATTAAAAATTAACCCTAACCCTAAGCCTAACCCTAACCCTAATATTATCTCTAACCCTAAAAATAATCATAACCTAACCCTAACACTTCTTCAGTTCACCTGAGCAATTTGATGTTTCTTTGCTGGTCACCAAGGGCTACCTAGTGTCCATGCCTAACTCACCAACACAATTTCGTAAGCATTCTAATTGTCCTGAGTGCGCTATAAGCCTCGTGGTGACAAGCCCAAAAAATGTCAATTTTTGGTCTTGTCACCACGGCCTCTCCTGTGTGCACGTAATGCATCATAGCTGAAATCCGAATGCACAGACACACTCCTTGACCTTTTAGTTACCTTCTGATATCAAAAGCCTAACCCTCAATTAAAAATTAACCCTAACCCTAAGCCTAACCCTAACCCTAATATTATCTCTAACCCTAAAAATAATCATAACCTAACCCTAACACTTCTTCAGTTCACCTGAGCAATTTGATGTTTCTTTGCTGGTCACCAAGGGCTACCTAGTGTCCATGCCTAACTCACCAACACAATTTCGTAAGCATTCTAATTGTCCTGAGTGCGCTATAAGCCTCGTGGTGACAAGCCCAAAAAATGTCAATTTTTGGTCTTGTCACCACGGCCTCTCCTGTGTGCACGTAATGCATCATAGCTGAAATCCGAATGCACAGACACACTCCTTGACCTTTTAGTTACCTTCTGATATCAAAAGCCTAACCCTCAATTAAAAATTAACCCTAACCCTAAGCCTAACCCTAACCCTAATATTATCTCTAACCCTAAAAATAATCATAACCTAACCCTAACACTTCTTCAGTTCACCTGAGCAATTTGATGTTTCTTTGCTGGTCACCAAGGGCTACCTAGTGTCCATGCCTAACTCACCAACACAATTTGGTAAGCATTCTAATTGTCCTGAGTGCGCTATAAGCCTCGTGGTGACAAGCCCAAAAAATGTCAATTTTTGGTCTCGTCACCACAGCCTCTCCTGTGTGCACGTGATGCATCATAGCTGAAATCCAAATGCACAGACACACTCCTGGATCTTTTAGTTACCTTCTGATATAAAAAGCCTAACCCTCAATTGAAAATTAACCCTAACCCTAACCCTAACCCTAACCCTAATATTATCTCTAACCCTAAAAATAATCATAACCTAACCCTAACACTTCTTCAGTTCACCTGAGCAATTTGATATTTCTTTGCTGGTCACCAAGGGCTACCTAGTGTCCATGCCTAACTCACCAACACAATTTGGTAAGCATTCTGATTGTCCTGAGTGCGCTATAAGCCTCGTGGTGACAAGCCCAAAAAATGTCAATTTTTGGTCTTGTCACCACGGCCTCTCCTGTGTGCACGTGATGCATCATAGCTCAAATCCGAATGCACAGACACACTCCTGGACCTGGTAGCTACCTTCTGATAGCAAAAAGTTGCATTTTGATGTCGATCAAAATTTCCCCCTATTGCCAATGTGTATACCTTGTATGTAGATTCATATATAAGTGTATTACGCCTTGTGGTGATCACCTAAGCAATTTGAGATTTCTTTGCTGGTCACCATGGGCTACCTAGTGTCCATGCCTAACACACCAACACAATTTGGTAAGCATTCTAATTGTCCTGAGTGCGCTATAAGCCTCGTGGTGACAAGCCCAAAAAATGTCAATTTTTGGTCTCGTCACCACGGCCTCTCCTGTGTGCACGTAATGCAACATAGCTGAAATCCGAATGCAGAGACACACTCCTTGACCTTTTAGTTACCTTCTGATATCAAAAGCCTAACCCTCAATTAAAAATTAACCCTAACCCTAAGCCTAACCCTAACCCTAATATTATCTCTAACCCTAAAAATAATCATAACCTAACCCTAACACTTCTTCAGTTCACCTGAGCAATTTGATGTTTCTTTGCTGGTCACCAAGGGCTACCTAGTGTCAATGCCTAACTCACCAACACAATTTGGTAAGCATTCTGATTGTCCTGAGTGCGCTATAAGCCTCGTGGTGACAAGCCCAAAAAATGTCAATTTTTGGTCTTGTCACCACGGCCTCTCCTGTGTGCACGTGATGCATCATAGCTGAAATCCGAATGCACAGACACACTCCTGGATCTTTTAGTTACCTTCTGATATAAAAAGCCTAACCCTCAATTGAAAATTAAACCTAACCCTAACCATAACCCTAATATTATCTCTAACCCTAAAAATAATCATAACCTAACCCTAACACTTCTTCAGTTCACCTGAGCAATTTGATATTTCTTTGCTGGTCACCAAGGGCTACCTAGTGTCCATGCCTAACTCACCAACACAATTTGGTAAGCATTCTGATTGTCCTGAGTGCGCTATAAGCCTCGTGGTGACAAGCCCAAAAAATGTCAATTTTTGGTCTTGTCACCACGGCCTCTCCTGTGTGCACGTGATGCATCATAGCTCAAATCCGAATGCACAGACACACTCCTGGACCTGGTAGATACCTTCTGATAGCAAAAAGTTGCATTTTGATGTCGACCAAAATTTCCCCCTATTGCCAATGTATATACCTTGTATGTAGATTCATATATAAGTGTATTACGCCTTGTGGTGATCACCTAAGCAATTTGATATTTCTTTGCTGGTCACCATGGTCTACCTAGTGTCCATGCCTAACTCACCAACACAATTTCGCAAGCATTCTGATTGTCCTGAGTGCGCTATAAGCCTCGTGGTGACAAGCCCAAAAAATGTCAATTTTTGGTCTTGTCACCACGGCCTCTCCTGTGTGCACGTAATGCATCATAGCTGAAATCCGAATGCACAGACACACTCCTGGACCTTTTAGTTACCTTCTGATATCAAAAGCCTAACCCTCAATTAAAAATTAACCCTAACCCTAACCCTAACCCTAACCCTAATATTATCTCTAACCCTAAAAATAATCATAACCTAACCCTAACACTTCTTCGGTTCACCTGAGCAATTTGATATTTCTTTGCTGGTCACCAACGGCTACCTAGTGTCCATGCCTAACTCACCAACACAATTTCGCAAGCATTCTGATTGTCCTGAGTGCGCTATAAGCCTCGTGGTGACAAGCCCAAAAAATTCAATTTTTGGTCTTGTCACCACGGCCTCTCCTGTGAGCACGTGATGCATCACAGCTCAAATCCAAATGCACAGACACACTCCTGGACCTGGTAGCTACCTTCTGATAGCAAAAAGTTGCATTATGATGTCGACCAAAATTTCCCCCTATTGCCAATGTGTATACCTTGTATGTAGATTCATATATAAGTGTGTTACGCCTTGTGGTGATCACCTAAGCAATTTGATATTTCTTTGCTGGTCACCAAGGGCTACCTAGTGTCCATGCCTAACTCACCAACACAATTTGGTAAGCATTCTGATTGTCCTGAGTGCGCTATAAGCCTCGTGGTGACAAGCCCAAAAAATGTCAATTTTTGGTTTTGTCACCACGGCCTCTCCTGTGTGCACGTGATGCATCATAGCTCAAATCCGAATGCACAGACACACTCCTGGACCTGGTAGCTACCTTCTGATAGCAAAAAGTTGCATTTTGATGTCGATCAAAATTTCCCCCTATTACCAATGTATATACCTTGTATGTATATTCATATATAAGTGTATTACGCCTTGGGTGATCACCTAAGCAATTTGAGATTTCTTTGCTGGTCACCATGGGCTACCTAGTGTCCATGCCTAACTCACCAACACAATTTCGTAAGTATTCTGATTGTCCTGAGTGCGCTATAAGCCTCGTGGTGACAAGCCCAAACAATGTCAATTTTTGGTCTTGTCAACACGGCCTCTCCTGTGTGCACGTAATGCATCATAGCTCAAATCTGAATGCACAGACACACTCCTGGACCTTTTAATTACCTTCTGATATCAAAAGCCTAGCCCTCAATTAAAAATTAACCCTAACCATAACCCTAACCCTAACCCTAATATTAAATCCAACCATAAAAATAATCATATCCTAACCCTAACACTTTTTCGGTTCACCTGAGCAATTTGATATTTCTTTTCTGGTCACCAAGGGCTACCTAGTGTCCATGCCTAACTCACCAACACAATTTCGTAAGCATTCTGTTTGTCCTGAGTGCGCTATAAGCCTCGTGGTGACAAGCCCAAAAAATGTCAATTTTTTGTCTTGTCACCACGGCCTCTCCTGTGTGCACGTGATGCATCACAGCTCAAATCCGAATGCACAGACACACTTCTGGACCTGGTAGCTACCTTCTGATAGCAAAAAGTTTCATTTTGATGTCGACCAAAATTTCCCCCTATTGCCAATGTATATACTTTGTATGTAGATTCATATATAAGTGTGTTACGCCTTGTGGTGATCAGGGGTTAGGGTTTCAGGGGGGTTCTATCCTATACACCATCAATTCCTATATATCATCGGAAAGCTCTATTTATGACGCGTGCATGTGACCTAAATGTGACCTAATTAATTAATGTCTGAATGGGGAAAATGGCTGATCTTTGTGAAATCTTGAAAAAAAATTCTGAAATCGAAATGTTTGAGTGTGGAATCTTAATCTGCTGAGGTAGGAGATTTTAATGATATATGTATGTAGGTGTGAAAATGTAACGTTTTACGTTAACGTGCAGGCTTATTATTGCATATACGGACCTTATTATGGGTAAGGAGTAAGGGGGCGGGGCTTATATGAGGTATGCATGTTAGAGTAACTTCGAGGTTATATTGATATCCTAAGTATTAGCTTAATGTATTGCTTGTGAGCGGAGTTACTACAAATTAAGTTTAGTATTACACGATATATGGTTTTTGATATATGCGAGTATTGCGCAAGATATGCAGGCGATTGCTCAACTTTATATGCGAGGTTAAAGGTCATAAAGAGTTACATATTATTGATAATTATTTTCAATATTATTATTTATTCCAGATTATTATTATTGTTATCAGTTTTTCCTTAGATTAGAAACCACAAGTAAAATATAAAAGATTATTTTAGATTTTACACTGCTGGAATACCTACAAGGGGTATTGTGAATAGTGAATCAACTGTTGCTAGCCATAACAGCATGATAGTGTAAAGTTGTGGGGGTGTGGCTGCTAGGGTTAGACTTAGCAGCATGAGAGGGTTAAGTTGTGGGGGTGTGGCTGCTAGGGTTAGACTTAGCAGCATGAGAGGGTTAAGTTGTGGGGGTGTGGCTGCTAGGGTTAGACTTAGCAGCATGAGAGGGTTAAGTTGTGGGGGTGTGGCTGCTAGGGTTAGACTTAGCAGCATGAGAGGGTTAAGTTGTGGGGGTGTGGCTGCTAGGGTTAGACTTAGCAGCATGAGAGGGTTAAGTTGTGGGGGTGTGGCTGCTAGGGTTAGACTTAGCAGCATGAGAGGGTTAAGTTGTGGGGGTGTGGCTGCTAGGGTTAGACTAGGGTTAGGGTTAGGGTTAGGGTTAGGGTTAGGGTTAGGGTTAGGGTTAGGGTTAGGGTTAGGGTTAGGGTTAGGGTTAGGGTTAGGGTTAGGGTTAGGGTTAGGGTTAGGGTTAGGGTTAGGGTTAGGGTTAGGGTTAGGGTTAGGGTTAGGGTTAGGGTTAGGGTTAGGGTTAGGGTTAGGGTTAGGGTTAGGGTTAGGGTTAGGGTTAGGGTTAGGGTTAGGGTTAGGGTTAGGGTTAGGGTTAGGGTTAGGGTTAGGGTTAGGGTTAGGGTTAGGGTTAGGGTTAGGGTTAGGGTTAGGGTTAGGGTTAGGGTTAGGGTTAGGGTTAGGGTTAGGGTTAGGGTTAGGGTTAGGGTTAGGGTTAGGGTTAGGGTTAGGGTTAGGGTTAGGGTTAGGGTTAGGGTTAGGGTTAGGGTTAGGGTTAGGGTTAGGGTTAGGGTTAGGGTTAGGGTTAGGGTTAGGGTTAGGGTTAGGGTTAGGGTTAGGGTTAGGGTTAGGGTTAGGGTTAGGGTTAGGGTTAGGGTTAGGGTTAGGGTTAGGGTTAGGGTTAGGGTTAGGGTTAGGGTTAGGGTTAGGGTTAGGGTTAGGGTTAGGGTTAGGGTTAGGGTTAGGGTTAGGGTTAGGGTTAGGGTTAGGGTTAGGGTTAGGGTTAGGGTTAGGGTTAGGGTTAGGGTTAGGGTTAGGGTTAGGGTTAGGGTTAGGGTTAGGGTTAGGGTTAGGGTTAGGGTTAGGGTTAGGGTTAGGGTTAGGGTTAGGGTTAGGGTTAGGGTTAGGGTTAGGGTTAGGGTTAGGGTTAGGGTTAGGGTTAGGGTTAGGGTTAGGGTTAGGGTTAGGGTTAGGGTTAGGGTTAGGGTTAGGGTTAGGGTTAGGGTTAGGGTTAGGGTTAGGGTTAGGGTTAGGGTTAGGGTTAGGGTTAGGGTTAGGGTTAGGGTTAGGGTTAGGGTTAGGGTTAGGGTTAGGGTTAGGGTTAGGGTTAGGGTTAGGGTTAGGGTTAGGGTTAGGGTTAGGGTTAGGGTTAGGGTTAGGGTTAGGGTTAGGGTTAGGGTTAGGGTTAGGGTTAGGGTTAGGGTTAGGGTTAGGGTTAGGGTTAGGGTTAGGGTTAGGGTTAGGGTTAGGGTTAGGGTTAGGGTTAGGGTTAGGGTTAGGGTTAGGGTTAGGGTTAGGGTTAGGGTTAGGGTTAGGGTTAGGGTTAGGGTTAGGGTTAGGGTTAGGGTTAGGGTTAGGGTTAGGGTTAGGGTTAGGGTTAGGGTTAGGGTTAGGGTTAGGGTTAGGGTTAGGGTTAGGGTTAGGGTTAGGGTTAGGGTTAGGGTTAGGGTTAGGGTTAGGGTTAGGGTTAGGGTTAGGGTTAGGGTTAGGGTTAGGGTTAGGGTTAGGGTTAGGGTTAGGGTTAGGGTTAGGGTTAGGGTTAGGGTTAGGGTTAGGGTTAGGGTTAGGGTTAGGGTTAGGGTTAGGGTTAGGGTTAGGGTTAGGGTTAGGGTTAGGGTTAGGGTTAGGGTTAGGGTTAGGGTTAGGGTTAGGGTTAGGGTTAGGGTTAGGGTTAGGGTTAGGGTTAGGGTTAGGGTTAGGGTTAGGGTTAGGGTTAGGGTTAGGGTTAGGGTTAGGGTTAGGGTTAGGGTTAGGGTTAGGGTTAGGGTTAGGGTTAGGGTTAGGGTTAGGGTTAGGGTTAGGGTTAGGGTTAGGGTTAGGGTTAGGGTTAGGGTTAGGGTTAGGGTTAGGGTTAGGGTTAGGGTTAGGGTTAGGGTTAGGGTTAGGGTTAGGGTTAGGGTTAGGGTTAGGGTTAGGGTTAGGGTTAGGGTTAGGGTTAGGGTTAGGGTTAGGGTTAGGGTTAGGGTTAGGGTTAGGGTTAGGGTTAGGGTTAGGGTTAGGGTTAGGGTTAGGGTTAGGGTTAGGGTTAGGGTTAGGGTTAGGGTTAGGTTAGGGTTAGGGTTAGGGTTAGGGTTAGGGTTAGGGTTAGGGTTAGGGTTAGGGTTAGGGTTAGGGTTAGGGTTAGGGTTAGGGTTAGGGTTAGGGTTAGGGTTAGGGTTAGGGTTAGGGTTAGGGTTAGGGTTAGGGTTAGGGTTAGGGTTAGGGTTAGGGTTAGGGTTAGGGTTAGG
>OZ026551.1:5949873-5991135 GCA_964020155.1 Chondrilla cf. caribensis | reverse complement strand
GCTGCAGTTCGCGGCCGACTTCTTGGTGCTCTACATCGCCGCGATGGCTGTGGGCGGTGCTATTACCCGTACGCCTCTGCGGCAAATGCTGACCGATTTCGCCCCTTCAATCGTGCCGATCGCGTTTGCGTATCACATCGGGCACTACTTCTCGCTGGTGATCTTCGAGGGTCAGAACTTTCTAGCATTGTTGTCGCGACCCTTTGGAGGGTCCGCTGACCTCTTCGCCACGGCTCACTTCGAAGTCAACTACCTGCTCATTTCAACCGGGACGATTGCTCTGGTACAGGCCATCACGACTGTCGTGGGTCATCTAGCCGGGGTCGTCTTAGCCCACGACAAGGCGGTGGCGCGGTTCTCGCCGCGCCTAGCCGTGCGATCCCAGTACGGGCTGCTAGTGATGATGCTGGCCTTTACCGTCACCGGCATCTTCCTACTGCTCAACGCCTGAGTTCCGAGCCGTCGGATCTCTCAGCTGATCTCGGCCTCGGCGGCCGCTGTCGTGAGCCGCTCCCACTCATCCAGCAGGCTCGAGTCCACATCCCGCACCAGTGCCCCCAGCCATCCGGTCAGTTCAGCCAGTTCCGGGGTTTGGTATTCGGCGGGGACGTTCTGCACCATGGTCCGGTAAGCGTCGCTCAAGTAGCGCAGCAGCAGTCCCTCGGAACGCTTCAGGCCGTAATGGTTGACGTACTCGCTGAATGTCATGGCCCGATCGTGCATCTCCCGCACGATCGACTTGGGCCGCACGTTGTCGCCCTCCACCCAAGGGTGGTGCCGGCGGAAGATGTCGAACGCTCCATACAGAAACTCCCGCAGCGGCTTGGGGTGCTCCACGGTCGCTAGGCGCTCCATCCGCTCCTCGTAAGGCACGCCCTGCGACTTCAGTTCCCCCAAGAGATCGCTGCGTAGACGCTCGACTTGGGCGGCGATGACAGGCCCCGGGTTTTCCAGCACCGACTCCAGGATCGAAAGTACATTCAGTGGGTAGTCCTCTTCGGCGGGGTCCAGCACCGTCAATGCCTCCACCGCGAACAGCGAGAGCGGCTGATGTAGGGCGAAGCTGTCCTGCAGGTCGACCATCACCCGCACTCGCCTGCCCAACTCGTCAGGAGTTTCTAATAGTTCCACGACACCGGAGTCGATCAGCGAGCGGTAGATAGCTACAGCTCGGCGGATGTGCCTCCGCTGGCGTCGGCGCGGCTCGTGGTTCTCTACCAGCAGCCGCCGAAGATCACCGCAGCCGTCGCCTGGCCGGTTTAGCAGATGCATCAACATCTGATGACTGACCTCGAAGCTGGAGGTCAGCGGCTCGGGATCCGCCGAGATGAGTCGCTTGAAGGTGTCTTCATTCCAGTGGGCATAGTTGCGTTCGGGTGGCCGGCGTTTGGTTAGCTTGCGCTTGGCCTTGGGGTCGGACGCTGCCTTAGCCTCGGCGATGCGGTTCTGGATCCAGTGGGCCGGGGCTTGTACCCGCACCCAACCCTCCTCGTCATAGCCGGCGCGGCCTGCACGCCCGGCAATCTGGTGGAACTCTCGGGCCTTCAGCAGGCGGGTTTGCTGCCCGTCGTACTTGCAAAGTTGCGTGAAAAGCACGGTGCGAATCGGCACGTTGATCCCCACACCGAGGGTGTCGGTACCGCAGATGAGCTTTAGCAACCCCTGTTGGGCCAGCTTCTCGGTGAGCAGCCGGTACTTGGGCAGCAGCCCCGCATGGTGCACTCCGACGCCATGGCCTATGAGTCGCCGGAGGTCTTTGCCGATTGGTGAGTCGAACTTGAAACCGCCGATTGCTTCTGCCACCTGATCCCGCTCAGCTCGGCTCAGGATGCCGATGCTGGTGTAGGCCTGTGCCGCCTCGATGGCCTCCCGCTGGGAAAAGTGGACTACGTAGATAGGGGCTCGGTTGCGCTCTAGCAGATCCTCAATGGAGGCGTGTAGCGGCAAGGTTCCGTACTCGAAGCGCAACGGCACCGGACGTTCGGCGGAGCGCACTGTCACCGTCTCTCGCCCCGTGCGGCTAGTCAGCTCGTCGGCGAAACGCTCGGTTGGCCCCAGCGTGGCTGACAACAGCACGAACTGGCATTGCGGCAGGCTGAGCAGCGGCACTTGCCACGCCCAACCGCGCTGGGGGTCGGCGTAGAAGTGGAACTCGTCGGCAATGACCAGGTCCACGTCGGCCTGCTCGCCGTCGCGCAGCGCCCAGTGGGCCAAGATCTCCGCCGTGGCGCAGATGATCGGAGCCTGTGGGTTGACCGAGGCGTCGCCGGTGATCATCCCTACGCGCTCGGATCCAAAGGCAGCACAAAGGGAGAAGAACTTCTCGCTCACGAGCGCCTTCAGCGGAGCGGTGTAGACGCTGCGGCGACCCGCTGTCAGGGAGGCGAAATGGGCTCCTGTCGCCACGAGCGACTTGCCCGAGCCTGTGGGGGTGTTCATGATGACGTTGGCGCCGTCGAGGATTTCCAGCAGCGCCTCCTCTTGCGCGGGGTAGAGCGAAATCCCCTCCGCGGTCACGTAGTCCACGAAGCCGTCTAGCGGCGAGGCTGCAGTCAGGCGGGCTGCCAGCGGTGGGATGGCCGGTTTGGCTGTAGTCATTTGTTTGCCGTCGCACCTGCCAACCGTCGATTAAGCGCTCTGAACTGGTGATTTAGCGAAACCGAGGGTCTTTTAGTTAGGATGGTGTCAACAAGCCCGAGACGGGGGAGTGCTCGGCTTCTCGTTTCAACAGGAGGACATGCCGCATAAGGGGGCTGCAAAATGCAAAAAGCGACCAATGGACAGACGCCGATCTTCCGGACATTCCAGCGGCGCAATATGGAGGACATTCCCGGCTACGACCGGCTAACCGAACACCAGCGTCTGGTGATCGACGTGGTGTCTCGAGTGCTCCCGTTCAAGACCAATAACTATGTCTGCGAGCAGTTGATCGACTGGTCCAACATTCCCGACGACCCTATCTATCAGCTCACCTTTCCCCAGGAGGGGATGCTCGACCCCCAGCACTTCGCCGCTATTGCCGACATGGTGCGCTCGGACGCGCCGGCCAAAGATATTGACAAAGCGGCACGCACCATCCAGCGCAACCTGAACCCGCATCCCAGTGGTCAGGTGGAGTTGAACGTACCCCACGTAGCCGGCGAGCCGATGCCGGGAATGCAGCACAAGTACGACGAGACGGTGTTGTTCTTCCCCGCCCAGGGCCAGACCTGTCACGCATACTGCACCTATTGTTTCCGCTGGCCCCAGTTTGTGCAGCTCGACGACTTGAAGTTTGCCACGAAGGAGGGTGCCAATCTGGTGCGCTACCTGCGGGCACATCCCGAGGTAACAGATGTGCTGTTTACCGGTGGCGACCCCATGATTATGCGCACCGCGATACTGCGCCGCTATATCGAGCCGCTGTTAGACCCCGAGTTCGAGCACCTAACTATTCGGATCGGCACTAAGGCCGTGGCTTACTGGCCGCACCGGTTTGTGGACGACAAAGACGCCGACGACACGCTGAGGCTCTTCGACGACATCACCGCGGCGGGACGGCACCTGGCCATTATGGGGCACTATTCGCACCCAGTGGAGTTAGCCACCGAAGCCTCCGAGAAGGCGATCCAGAACATCCTGAATACCGGGGCGGTTATCCGCTGCCAGGCCCCGCTTATCCGCCACGTCAACGACGACTCGAAGATCTGGGCCGACATGATCCGCCGCCAAGTGAAGCTGGGGTGTGTGCCTTACTACATGTTCGTCGAACGCGACACCGGAGCGAAGCGCTACTTCGAGTTGCCGCTAGAGCGGGCCCTGGAGATTTACAACGGGGCATACCGGGAGGTGTCGGGCCTGGGGCGCACCATGCGCGGGCCCTCCATGTCGGCCACACCGGGCAAGGTGCAACTGTTGGACATAATGGACATCTACGGCGAGCGGGTATTCGTGCTGCGCCTGCTGCAGGGTCGCAGCGCCAAGTGGACCAACCGTTTGTTCTTCGCTGCTTACGACCCGTCTGCCGTCTGGTGGGACGACCTAAAGCCGGCCCCATTTGACGACGGCTTTTTCTTTGATGAAGAACTGAACGAGCTGCAGATTGCGGCGATTGCCGGCGCCGCCGACAGCCCCGTGCAGGTGGAACTCGGTCGCAAGTAGCTCAAAACGCCTGCCCGAGATCGTCGTGCCGCGGCTTTCAAGCCTGCGGTAGTAGTCCTGGGGACGACTTACGGCTTGGGTTCTTCTCGCCTGCTCCGCTTCGACGCCTTCATGGAGCTGGCCCTCTATGGCGGGCCTGGCGGGTTCTACGCCTCGGGCCGGGGTGCTGGGCGTCGAGGTGGGGATTTCCTAACCAGCGTGGAGGTTGGCCCACTATTCGGGCAGCTGCTCGCCCGGTATTTGGATCGCCGTTGGGAGGAGTTAGGCCGGCCCGGCGATTTCACGATCCTGGATGCCGGGGCCGGCACAGGGACGCTAGCTCGAAGCCTCCTAGCGGCTCGTCCGGCATGCGCCGAGGCGCTTCGCTACGTGCTTGTCGAGCGCTCGGCGGCTCTGCGCCGGGCTCACCGGCCCCTGCTGGCGCCGCCGCCGGGGCCTTGCGCTGGCCTGGAGTCGCTCGCCGACCTGCCTGCCGAGCCGTTTTCCGGCGTGATTGTTGCCAACGAGCTGTTGGACAACTTGCCTTGCCGCCTGATAGAGCGGACCACAAACGGCTGGGCCGAGGTGTGCGTGCGCTGCGATGACGCGACTGGTCTGGGCACTTTTGTCGAGGAACTTCGACCGCTGTCGACCGAGCAGCAAGCAGCGGCGGCTGTACTGGCTCCCGAGGCGCCGCCGGAGGGCCGAATACCGCTGGCGTCAGCAGCCGTCGAGTGGGTGGGCCGCGCCCTGCGGTTGTTGCGGGCCGGCAGCCTCGTTGTGATCGATTACACCGACACCAGCGCATCCTTAGCAAAGAGGCCGTCCTTTGAGTGGGTGCGCACGTATCGCGCCGGAGTTCGGGGTCACGCGCCGCTGAAAGATGTTGGCACCGCCGACATCACGGTGGAGGTTGCGCTGGATCAGCTCCTAGCGGCCTATCCCGCTGCTCAGGTGACTAATCAGGCCGCTTTTCTGCATTCTTTGGGCATAGACGAACTTGTAGCTGAGGGTCGTGAGATTTGGCAGCAGCGGGCGGCAATTGGAGATCTTGTCGCCCTGCAAGCGCGTAGCCGGGTGCACGAGGCGGAGGCGCTGTGTGACCGATCCGGGCTAGGAGCGTTTACGGTTGCGGTCTGGCACCGCTGAATGTCCGGGGCCAGTTAAGCCGGCGAAGCGCCCGGAGTAGGATCGGAGACCTCGCAAGATAGTTACGACCGGCAGAGCCCACCCGGCGGCCGCACTGCGAAGTGAGTTGAGTCATGGCTGATGCAACGATTGCCGACTTCTACCTCGAGGAGCGCACCTTCCCTCCGCCTCCCGGCTTCGAGGCCGCGGCTACGAGCCTCTTCTACGGAGAGGCCGCCGCCGACTACGAGGCGTTCTGGGCGCGCCAGGCCCGTCAGCTACTGACCTGGTTTGAAGACTTCGAAACCACTCTGGAATGGGACTTGCCCTACGCCCGCTGGTTCGTGGGCGGCAAGCTCAACATGGCCTACAACTGCCTGGACCGTCATGTGGCGGCAGGCCGAGGTGACCGGGTGGCGTTCTATTGGGAGGGCGAGCCGGGCGACACCCGAACTATTAGCTACGCCGAGTTGCTCGAAGAGGTGCGCCGCTTTGCTGCCGTGCTGCGTTCTCTGGGGCTCGTGGCCGGCGACCGAGTTGCCATCTACTTGCCCATGATCCCCGAGTTGCCGGTAGCCATGTTGGCTTGCGCCCGAATCGGCGTGGCGCACTCGGTGATCTTCGGTGGTTTCTCCCCCGACGCCATCGTGGACCGCTGCGAGGACGCCCAGGCCCGCATGGTCATCACCGCCGACGGCGGTTACCGGCGTGGCGTCCCCTCGCCGCTCAAGGTCAACGTGGACGAGGCTCTCGCCTCCGGGGCGCAGTCGGTGGAGAAAGTGGTAGTAGTCAACCGCTGCGACCTAGAAGTGCAGCTGCAGCCGGGCCGAGACTTGTGGTGGCACGAGCTGATGGCAGCGGCCGAGGGGGCTGACGCCGATCCCCCGGGCGGCCCCGAGGCATTCGACAGCGAGCACCTGTTGTACCTGCTGTACACCTCGGGCACCACCGCCAAGCCCAAGGGCATCATGCACACCACCGGCGGGTATCTCACCCAGATTGCCTTTACGCATCGCTACGTTTTCGATCTGCGTCCTGCTAGCGATGTTTACTGGTGCGCCGCCGACATCGGCTGGGTGACCGGGCACAGCTACATCGTCTACGGCCCGCTCGCCAACGGCGCTACGTCGGTGATCTACGAGGGCACGCCCGACACGCCGCGGCCGGAGTTCCGCATCGGGGATCGGGGCGACTGGCCCAAGGATCGCCTCTGGGACATCATCGCCCGCTACGGCGTCACCCAGCTGTATACCGCGCCAACGGCAATCCGCACTTTCATGCGCTGGGGCGCCGAGGAGCCGGCCCGCCACGACCTGTCCTCTTTGCGGGTGCTCGGCACCGTGGGGGAGCCCATCAATCCCGAGGCCTGGATATGGTACCACAGCCACATTGGTACCGAACGCTGTCCCATAGTGGACACTTGGTGGCAGACCGAGACGGGCGGGCACATGATCAGCCCGCTGCCCGGGGTCACCACCACCAAGCCGGGTTCGGCCACACAGCCGTTACCGGGCATCTTTGCCGAGCTGGTAGACGACGTTGGCGAGCCAGTTGCCCGAGGCGGTGGGTATCTAACCATCACCCGCCCCTGGCCGGCCATGCTCCGAGGCATCTGGGGCGATCCCGAGCGCTACTACGAGACCTACTGGTCGCGCTTTCCGGGCCGCTACTTTGCCGGCGACGGTGCCAAGGTTGACGAAGATGGCTACTTATGGCTGCTGGGGCGGGTGGATGACGTCATGAACGTCTCGGGTCACCGCATCAGCACCACAGAGGTGGAATCGGCGCTAGTGGACCATCCGGCGGTGGCCGAGGCGGCAGTGGTCGGCGCTAGGGACCCTGTGACGGGCCAGGCCATCGTGGGCTATGTGATTCTGCGAGGAAGCGCCCAGCCGAGCGACGAGCTGCGCCAGGAGGTGCGCGGTCACGTGGCTGCCAAGCTGGGGCCGATTGCCCGCCCGAAGGCAGTGGTGCTGGTACCCGATCTGCCCAAGACCCGCAGCGGCAAGATCATGCGTCGCTTATTGCGCGACGTGGTGGAGGGGCGGAATCTGGGCGACACCACCACGCTGGCCGACGCTTCGGTGGTGGAGGAGATCCGCCGACGGGCGGCCGAGACGCCGGTGGAAGACTGACAGACGCTTGACTACTTAGCAGGTTTCCTCGTTCTTAGTTCTCCACCTTTAGGTAGGGTGAGTGCATATGGCCTTGTGGATTGCCGCGTCGGCGATTGCAGGGATGATGTTGGCGGTTTGGGCGATCAGCGTGGTCGTCAAAAATGCGGGAATCGTGGACGTTTTTTGGGGTCTCGGTTTCGTGCTGGTGGCCTGGGTGGTTTGGAGTTTCGACGGCGGGCACGGCGTGCGTGCCGCTCTGCTCGTGGCCATGGCCACGGTGTGGGGATTGCGCCTCAGCATCTACCTGGGGATCCGAAACGTCGGTAAAGAGGAGGACTTTCGCTATCAGGCGATGCGCCAACGAGGCGGTCCGCGCTTTTGGCTAAAGAGCTTGTTCAGGGTGTTCGCGCTGCAAGCCGCGGTCATGTGGATCGTGTCCCTGCCGCTGCAGCTAGGCATCCGGCAAACCAATCCGGGTTGGGAGGCGCTTTGGTTCATCGGAGCGGCAGTGTTTCTGGTGGGTCTTGCGTTTGAAGCAGTCGCCGACTGGCAGCTCGCTCGCTTCAAAGCCGATCCTGATAACTCGGGCAAGGTGCTGGACAAGGGTTTGTGGCGTTACAGCCGCCACCCCAACTATTTCGGTGATGCCACCGCCTGGTGGGGCATAGGTCTAGTAGCGGCTTCCACGCCGATTGGGACTATAGGGCTGATCGGCCCGGCGCTGATCACCTGGTCCCTGCTCCGAGTGTCTGGGGTGCCCATGCTGGAACACAGCCTGCACAAGAATCGCCCCGGTTATCGCGATTACGTGAAGAAGACCAGCCCTTTCATCCCCCGCCGACCCCTAGTGCGCTAACTAGCCAATTCCTCGGGGGCTGGTTGCTCCTCGGCTTGATCCAGTGAGGAAACAAAGGAAATGATCTGTTCTCAGGTAAGCGCCGGTCGCAGGTAGTAGTCGCGTGAGTTCCTCGCCGGTTTTGCCGGCTCACTGGACTTGGCAGGCCGGTCCCCAGAAGCCGGGGGATGCTGCCGTCGTGGACATCGACGGCGTGCTGGCAGATGCCGCTCACCGACAGTGGCATCTAGACGGGCCGAGGCGCGACTGGGTCAGGTTCTTCGACGACGCTTCCGACGACGCCCTCTTACAGCATCACGCAGAGCTGGTGCGTCACCTGGATCCCGGTCTCCAAGTCGTGCTGCTGACAGCTCGTCCGTTCCGGCTACGTCAACTGACCTTGGAATGGGTCTGCCAGCACGGGTTGCGCTGGGACCTGCTGGCTTTGCGCGGCCCAACCCAAGACTGGACTTATTCGGTGGACTTCAAACGGCAGTCTCTGGGGGTGCTGCGCTCGTTTGGGTTCAAGCCGATGTTCGCCCTTGAGGATGATCCTCGTATCGTTGAGATGTACGCAGGTGAGGATCTGCCGTGCGTGTACGTCCACTCCGGTTACTACTCTCGACCGGGCCGGGCGGCACGCTGAGACCGTTGGCGTCGGAACCTTGCAAAAGGTGAGGAGAAGTTAAGAAAAGGTGCGCAACACGCTAAAGACCTTCGTCCTG
Source organism: Chondrilla cf. caribensis (assembly GCA_964020155.1). Lineage (NCBI taxonomy): Eukaryota > Metazoa > Porifera > Demospongiae > Chondrillida > Chondrillidae > Chondrilla > Chondrilla cf. caribensis. The sequence continues at coordinate 5,982,211 of OZ026551.1, read as the reverse complement.
CTGGCGCTGCTGGGCGGCCTGTGCATTGGCATCGGAGGCATCTTCGGTACCGGCGGGCTCATCGTGGGGGCCGTCCTGGGCTTCGCCATCGTGGGCTTCTCCTACTGGTTCTCCGACAAGCTGGCTATCGCCTCGGCCCGCGCTCGGCTGGTAGAACGCCACGAGTTCCCCGAGTATCACGCCGTGGTAGAGGAGCTGGCTGCCCGGGCCAAACTCCCCAAGCCGCGCCTCTTCGTCACGCCTAACCCTCAGCCCAACGCCTTCGCTACCGGCCGTAATCCCGAGAAGGCCGCCGTGGCGATAACCGCTGGACTTATCGAACATCTCAACTGGACCGAGATCAAGGGCGTGCTAGCCCATGAGTTGATGCACATCCGCAACCGGGACATCCTCATCGGCTCAGTGGCAGCGGCGGTAGCCATGGCTATCACGCTGGTGGCACGCTTCGCCTTTTTTGCCGCCTTGTTTACTGGCGGCGGGGGTGACCGGAATCGAGGCGGCGGTAATCCGTTCGTACTGCTAGCAACCATGATCTTGGCGCCTATCGCAGCCGCTTTGGTGCAGGCCGCAATCAGCCGAACCCGCGAGTTCAAGGCTGACCGCACAGCGGCTCAACTGCTAGGAGATGGCGAGCCCTTAGCACGGGCGCTGGAGAAACTCGACCGAGCGGGCCGCCGCATTCCCACGCCAGTGGCTCGTGAGCAGGCTTCTCACTACATCGTGAATCCGCTAGCTGGCCAGCGCCTGGAGTTCGCTGGCATTTTCTCCACTCACCCCGCAACCGAGGAGCGGGTACGTCGTCTTCGCTCTGGCGACTGGCGTCAGCGCTACAGCACCTAACCCCCCCCCCGCTCGCTTAGATAACCAACCAGGGTCGTGTCGGAGAGGAGATCGGCGTGCCGCTGACCAGCAATGGAAGTCTCATTGCCTCGGTAGACAGAGCCCGACGGTCTTTGTTGCTGCTTGGAGTTCTCCTGTACCCGCTCTCCGACGAGCGGGCAGCGCTAGGCAGCGACGACGCCGAGGGCTATCTCAAAGCGGTGTCGGCGCGTATGCGAGGCATATGTTCCCAGGCTCGGGCCATTGTGGAGCATTCGCTAGAGGCGCTGGCTTGGGACGGCGTTGAGGTGAAGTCCCGGAGGGGCCGGCGCAAAGGCCAACCCGCGGATGAAATACCCCAGCAGCTAGCTGAGGAGTTAGAGCGGATCTGCTATAGCAGTGGGTTGCAGATCACAAGTGTTGAATTAGTTCAGTTTTGGCTCAGGGAGGAGCAGGCAATTTGCCCCCCAGTTGGATGCAGTTTGATTGCCAATGGAAGATATCAGGTTTAGCATACGTAGCTCTAAGCATAGTTGTGGCTTGTTAGAGTGACGTACGTACACGCATAGTATGAACAAAGAGGCACACAACATACACACTCATATGCATAATATCGTTATTGTACGTAGTGTGCAGAACAGCAAAGAACAGCAAACAACACCTAGGCTATTAAATCAGAGGAGATACGTATGCTGTTTGTCTAAGGAAAACCTCGTTATCTGAACTGCTGGGCTCACATGCCAGGTACCCTCACACCAGACCAACAGTGGACGGCTTAAGTTAAGTGTTAGTTTTAGTTGGACTTTAGTCAAAGTTGGTTCAGCTACGGTTGACTATAGTTGGTTCAGCTACGGTTGACTATAGTTGGTTCAGCTAGGGTTGACTATAGTTGGTTCAGCTACGGTTGACTATAGTTGGTTCAGCACACCTGATACACTACTCATTTATCTCTAAAATATGATAACCAAATCAACACCAGCTCACACTGATGGGTAGTCTGAGACCAATTCTCTCTGCTCCAGTCAGGAGTGTGTCCCAAGGAGCGTGGACCTTCAGGAAGTAAGTCTTTTGGTCGGGAGATTCCTGGAGGATAAGGATAGTGTCAGCTAGATGATCAACATACACACACACCAACACACACAAGCACAAACACACACACACACACACACACACACACACACACACACACACACACACACACACACACAAGCACACACACACACACACACACACACACACACACACAAGCACACACACACACACACACACACACACACACACACACACACACACACACACACACACACACACACACACACACACACACACACACACACACACACACACACACACACATACACTACAATCTTGTTGTTCAAACTGCAGCTTATACTCCTCTTCACAGTTCTTTATGAACCTCTCTCTCTTGTCAGATCTCTTCTGCTTGTCATCCTGGTTCTTGTTATCTCTCTCAGCATCATCCACAGTGAAGGCCAACACAAAGTCTACAGAACCCAACAAAACGTCAGACCAAAACTCCCAGCCAACAACCAGTCAATAGAGAGCACACACACTACAAGGATTTCCACTGGAAATCAGCACCTTTCACCTCGGCCACCTGGGGAGGTTATGTAGTATTCCTTGTCTCTGAGCGGTGGACTGCGTTGGAGCACAGTCAATCCACTTTACAACATCACCCATGGACCAAACCTCCCTGTCCTACCGCTACAACCACATCACTGTTGTACAACCGCTAATACTGAGGAAGTCTTGCTCATACTCAGCCCCAACCCTCAGGCACAGCTTACCAAGAGAAGCTAAAGTTGCCTCATCACTACTTTCACTGCTGCATGCAAAAGTACTTTATCGTATTAATTGCCTTTCCTGACCAATAATATAAGTTATATGTGATTCTGTATTATAATCTATCTCCTTTTTCTTTTTTATTAAATTTCATCAATTTCTATTTGGACAACTATTTTAAATAATACACATCTACATTGAATATAAGATTGACCTTACGTTTGACCTTTTGAAAATTGACAAAAAAATTGTCAGGCTCAAATTAACCAAGTCACTGTAAATGTCTACTTCATCCCACTTTATCAAGGGCTTCAATGAATCATTACAAGTTATTTCCAGACTTGAAACCATTTTAAGAGTGGAAAGGACTTCAAAGAAACAGATGCACACACACACACACATTCCCTAATATGGCATAGGTCATAAAAGTCATTGAGCTATTCTTAGTAACAATACCTAGGACTCAAGACTTCAAAGAATGCAGGAATCTCATACCTCATCAAATGCAAGACTGAGCAACCCCTCACTAAGATGGACCATCTGACAACCCCCCACTAAGATGGACCATCTGACAACCCCCCACTAAGATGGACCATCTGACAACCCCCCACTAAGATGGACTATCTGACAACCCCCCCACTGAAATGGACCATTAGACAATCCCTCACTAAAATGGACCATTAGACAATCCCTTACTAAAATGGACCATTAGACAATCCCTCACTAAAATGGACCATCAGGCAATCCCTCACTAAAATGGACCATTAGGCAATCCCTCACTAAAATGGACTATTAGGCAATCCCTCACTAAAATGGACCATTAGGCAATCCCTTACTAAAATGGACCATTAGACAATCCCTCACTAAAATGGACCATTAGGCAATCCCTCACTAAAATGGACCATTAGACAATCCCTTGCAAAGATTGACCATCAAAGCTCCCCTCTGGACCACATGCCAACCACACTATGCGAATGAGTTACATTCCAACAACCACTTCATCTGAAGAATTTACTCCTTTACACCCGGGCTGAGTCTCCAGTGACATTTGGGAATCGTTTGGATTCCACACACATCCAGAATATGCACATAGTCATCAGATAATACAGTTGCCCTGGATACGGACGTGCCACAGTGGAAACCATTTGAGAACCAGAACCAGCTACATTACATCAGCAGAGGGATCAGTGGAGGGATCCGATGTCTGTCATACTGGTTACCTTGGTAAGGTCATGCCCGCTGAAATAGCCGTCTTAGTAACATAACACAAAGTATGGCGACCTTCTATGCCACACACACACACACACACACACACACACACACACACACACACACACACACACACACACACACAACTCTGGCATTCCTTACCAATTCTCCTTTTTCCATCTGTGAAGAATAGAGTTTGCTCTTGTTCCTTCTGTTGTGGAGAGAAATAGGCTTGGCTATCGCAGTCACCATTGTCATATCACAACAGAGCACCAGTCAACAATAGTCAGCAACAGTCAACAACAATGAACATCAGTTTTCAGTTTTGTTTTCATAATCTCCACCTGCCCATGCACTGGTTGATGGTGAATGTACAATATCCAACAGTCGTGAGAGATTTGATTGGTTGGGAAATCAACATAATGCTGTCCAGCAGCATAGTCATGTGACCTCACAACTGCTTTTGATTGGTTGAAATAGCTGTCATGCAATGAATGACAGCCGCTCCCAATTAAGTGGATGATTCAACTAATCATAAATTTTCAGAATTCCTCAACATCTCTAGGTTGTACCAAAGTAATAGGGTAGCTTGGCACTTCATGGTACCATAGGCTGCACATAAGGGCCAGGAGGACCTCATGCATTCACCCTCATATGTGTGTCTGTGTAAACACATACAGATGTACACACATGTACACACATATACACACACGTATACACATACATGCACACACACGTATACACATACACACACACACACACACACATACACACACACACACACACACACACACACACACACATACACACACACACACACACACACACACACACACACACACACACACACACACACACACACACACACACACACACACACATCAAATGCCATCCTCAACCTAGTGATAAGAAACACACACATACACTGTGCTTGGTCTGGACGTACAAAGGCAGAGCATATTGAGCTTTCATGGGCCGAGTAACCCTTATTCGACGCCGACTATGTAATCATGTCAACACACTGAATCTCCCCAAACACGTGGAGGCGAAGTGGTGAGGTAGAGGTCCACCAAGATTGCTCAGGCCACAACACAAACCATCAAAGTGAAATAAGCACTTGATGTTGAACGTACTCTAGCTTCCGTGTCGAGGCGAGGTCTTCCTTCCTCGGCGCCCTCCAGAAGGTGGTCGTCTGGTCCGGCGCTTCCTTTGAGGTCATCCTTGCTGTCCTCCTTGGAGATCCCCTCGAACCCGATAGGAGGCTGTTCCTCGAGTTTCGTGTCCGACATAGTCAGGGAGAGTGTACCACTTCGGTAATGCGGTGGTTACACGAGCTACAACGTGCGATAACGGAATCACAGACTGCACCACTGATCTGCACAGGGCGTTGTGGGGCATACGTGCTTACCTACACTTTGCGAGAAGACCGCTCTAACAGCCTTGCCTCTGTTCGATCCAGTAACGCAGTGTGCTTGACTGTTCGTCGATCCTGGACAGGACTTATCTCATTTAGACCACGCCTAACCACGCCTACACACACCAAATATGGGCATGGCATCTATACATTATTGTAACCTTTGCTGGGCTGAATGCTCGACCTAATACTCGGGTATGGTGTGGACTGAGAGGATTGGAAATGATGGAACTGAGCAGTCTTAACACACTGGTACAAGTTTATGGCTGTGCTATCTCTATAGATGACAGAGGTGAATTGATATTTGAATACTCTTGTCCACTGGGCAATGTTGACTGTACATCAGAACACTTGTTCCAAGCCAACCTACTCCAGGATGACGAACACACATGCTCACACGCACACATGTACACACGCATGCAAACACAAATACACATGTACACACGCATGCAAACACACACACACACATACACACACATGCAAACACACACACACACACACACAACACACACACACACACACACACACACACACAACACACACACACACACACACACAGGTCCCCAAGGAGACTCATCCATGCCGAAGCTATTGTTGTCAAGTCTCGATATTGGCAAAAAAGAGTACACTGCACACACAACCATCTACAGGTACTACTTTCAGCAGAATATTAGCAACTCTACATAGGCCAGTCATGCAGTGATCCAGTCCTATGGCTGTCAAGTGGTGGGTTCTGTGGTTGAGTTAGTTTGGACGATGGTGACTTTGGCCGTCTGAGCTAGTAACTTCTCCCTTTTGATCTCATCTTTGACTCTCTTTGGCACGTCTGGGATGATCGCAGCAATCACAGCCACAAGCACAAAGATGACATGCTACACAGGAAGAAGAGATGGATGGTTGAGGTGGGGATATGAGGTGAATACGACATATTCACACACACACACACACACACACACACACACACACACACACACACACACACACACACACACACACACACATACACACACACACACACACACACACACACACACACACACACACACACACACACAAACACACACATACACACACACACACACACACACACACACACACACACACACACACACACACACACACACACACACACACAGATGCACAGAGAGACTCACTTCAAACACAATGACAAAGGCGAGCTTGCCGATGATGATCAAACTATACTCGTAAGGTATTCTTCCTCCTGGGCCAGTATTACCGAAACCATTGAAACTGCAAATGAATAGCAAATAAGTGAATAAGTGACTTCATCAAGTAGAAGGTATAAATATAGCACACACCACACACACACACACACACACATACACACACACACTCACTCACACACACACACATACACACACACTCACTCACACACACACACACTCTCACACACACACACTCACACACACACACACACTCTCACACACACACACACACACACACACACACACACACACACACACACACACACACACACACTCTCACTCACACACACACACACTCTCACACACACACACACACACACACACACACACACACACACACACACACTAACCTACAAGTGGTACTGTTATTTATACAATAAGGTACATTCTCATAGATGTCAGGCATGCTGGCCACCTCTGGTGTGAGGTCAGTATATCTCAAACTGTCCACAAACTCCAGGTCTCCATCGCGAGGGTTCATATCCCGAATGAGGGAGAGTGTTTCGTTGGTTATTCGTGAGTTCAGACAGGCCAGGTCCACAAACGGCAGGAAGAGATAGTCCAGGTCAGTGGTGACCATATCCCCGTCCTGTGTCACACTCTGGGTGACAGCTCGTAGGTTGTACACGTCAACACGAGGCACCGTCTCCCTTCTGCAGGCTGGGTCCTCCAGGGAGCATCCGCGGACTTCGTCAAACAGGTCTTTTATTGAGAACTGCCTCAGTTGGAAGTCAAGGTATCCTCCCAGACCTACGAACTCCTGTCCAAGATCACACGACGGCCAGTGGTACCGTGCGCAAGACTCGGGGGAGAAATGGGAGTACTTGTACACCAGTTGAGGGATGAAGTCCGAGGAGAAGGCTATCAGACAAGCCTAGTGGAGAGGAAATAGTGGCCCAGTGGGCTAGTAATGGAAACAGTGGCCCAGTGGGCTAGTAGTGGAAACAGTGGCCCTGTGGGCTAGTAGTGGAAACAGTGGTCCAGTAAGCTAGTAGTAAAGTCCTGGTGATTAGGTTGTATGTGTGTTGGTATTGGAGGTCTCAGAAGGGTATTAGTGGCCCAACGGGCTAGTATTAGAAGGCTGGGTTCATTGGCCAAAGGGTCTGGTAACAATGGACTAGGTCAGTGACAAAGTACATGATTACCCCAGACACTTTGACTCCTGTTTACTCATCCTCCCTACAGTCGGGGGGGGCTGATATTCAGGAGACTAAGAACTAATGGGTTACATTAGTTACTACATAATTAAGAGCCCGTGGGCTCTAACTCACATTTGTCACAACAGCAAGTGTAGCAACCACGTTGAAAATCCCATACCATGCTCCGATGTCTTCTGCTCTCTTGGGCACAGGACGTCTGGTGGCAACGACATACTTGTAGGCGTCCAACCTCACCTCGAAGATATTGTTGACAAAGGCAAAGAGGGGTGCCAGAGGGAAGGATGCCACGAAAAGGGTCACAAACCCGTATTGGACGGCCAGCTCCAGGTATTCGGGAAGAAGACCAAACTTTGGCTGGGAGCTGAGATCATAGTCCCTCTCCCATCGCGCATAAACCGGATCTTTTTCCCTATCACGTCTGAAATAGTTCTTAAGTAGGTTCAAGATCCATTTTAGAAGGGGAATTCCCAACTCTATCGCCTGGTAAAGGATCTGTTTCCCACCGAGGATGATCACCAGCTGGATAGTCAGCTCCAGGAAACACCCGTAGGTGGAACATTCCTCCAATCGGATTGCTCCAATACGATGGTATTTCCCTGGAAAACCCACCACACTGGGTGGAGGTGGAGTCAGTGTGAGGTGTGTGAGTGGGCGGGGCATATATGATGTGTGACAGTGTTTGAGAGCGGCGAGGGTTGAGTGTGGTTAGCATAAGTGCATGTGGTGTGATTTTGTGTAAAGTGTTTGATTTTGTGTGTGGGTTGGAACAGGTGAGAGTGTGCGTGTGCAAGCCACCTAACACCAACACAGTGGATAGTGTGTAGACTTACTTTCCCTTGAAGAAGGCGATGTAGAAGATGGAAGTGTAGTAGTTGAAGAACTGGAAAATGTACAGCTTCAAAATGAGACTGTCTTCGAATGCACTCTGGGTACGATGGAGCTCTGTGCAGTCAGTGACAAGGGAAAGTGAAAACCAGCCAGAACACACACACACACACACACACACACACACACATACACACACACACACACACACACACACACACACACACACACACACACACACACACACACACACACACACACACACACACACACACACACACACACACACACACACAGCTTACCCCAGTTGTTCAACCAGACAGCAATGATCTTGTAAACCTGAACACGATGAAGGCACAGACGTGTCAGCCATTTGCAGCTATATGGAGCAGTTATCCCTGACTCACCACATTCATGACCATGATAACCAACAACTGTATCAAAGCAGCCGTGATCAGTACAAACAGGTTTACACCTGTTCCGGTATACGTGCCTGCCACACGTGCCAGCGGTATGTAGAGCACAAGAGCGATGGCCGCTCTGTAGACCAGGATGGCAAACACGATAACCACCACAAGAGTGGCCTACCGGGCGAAGACAAGGGTTGGGTGAGGAGGGACCAACTGATCCGAACACTGTTAGTGCATGTATGTATATTCCTACTTGAATACCAACTTACATACACACATGGACTCATGTACATACATGTGCATGCACACACACACACACACACACACACACACACACACACACACACACACACACACACACACACACACACACACACACACACACACACACACACACACACACAGATTTATACCATAAAAAGGAGTCCAGAGAAGGCTGCCATGAGCTTGAGAATGAACCGATGTTGAGGTTGGACGAGCTCGTACTTATCAAAAATGTGATTGTAGCGAAGCAGGCTGGGGGGGATGATGTCTGTCTGCGTCAAGGGGTCCTTCGTGAACTGCTTCTTCATCTCTCGCAGAAATTGGGATCGCGGGGTTTCCTGGAGGAGCGAGAGAAGATACCCCCATCATTCCTCCCCCTGTCATCGGCATCCATTGCATTATAACAATATGTATGACTGGCAGAATGAAAATCCTGATAATCAGATCCATTATATGCAGACATCACAATCGAGTTGGCAATGAAAACAAACAAACAGCGAACATCAATTCATAACTAAACAAACCACTCACGTCGACCAGCTCATATTCGAGCACGTCCCATTCGTGTTGCAAGCGATACTGTTTTCTCTTCCAAAACTCCAGGAACAAAACAGCCCAAATGGACATGAAGGCAGCGAGGAAGACTGTCCCTCCGTTGTCGAAGAGGAGACTGAATCGTGAAGAGAGGCAGCTGTTCTGGTAGTACCAGAAGTCGCAGTTGAGGTCACATGGGGGACACATGTAGAACGTGGTGTTGGGGGGCGGTACCAGCCCCTCCGAGCTGTTCATGTACTTGGTAATGGGGACTTGACACGCGTCAGAGCTATAAGAGCAGGGAGCGTGTCAGAGATTGAGCCATACACACCACAAAGAGACTGTACAGTACATCAGTACACACCATACAGGGACTGTACAGTACATCTGTACACACCATACAGGACTGTACAGTACATCTGTACACACCATACAGGGACTGTACAGTTCATCTGTACACACCATACAGGACTGTACAGTACATCTGTACACACCATACAGGGACTGTACAGCAAATCTGTACACACCATACAGGGACTGTACAGTACATCTGTACACACCATACAGGACTGTACAGTACATCTGTACACACCATATAGGGACCGTACAGCCATCTCTACAAAATACCATTATGAACACTAGTCATCACATCAATCACTGTCAGCTCACTCAGTGGTGAAGGTGACTCAGTCACACATACGTACAATGTCATAGTTCACTGAGCAATAGGGTTTTCTCAGCAATGAGGTGTAGGGAACATAACAGGTTATTTAACAAATAACCATCAAATGTAATTTAACTCAATCCAGTTGGTGAGCTGGTTACATGAGTTACTATGGTGTTTGCATCCGCCAGGAGTGAGTACTAACCAGGAGTGAGTACCAACCAGGAGTGTGTGCTAACCAGGAGTGTGTACCAACCAGGAGTGTGTACAAACCAGGAGTGTGTACAAACCAGGAGTGTGTGCTAACCAGGAGTGTGTACTAACCAAGAGTGTGTGCTAACCAGGAGTGAGTACCAACCAGGAGTGTGTGCTAACCAGGAGTGTGTACCAACCAGGAGTGTGTACAAACCAGGAGTGTGTACAAACCAGGAGTGTGTACCAACCAGGAGTGTGTACCAACCAGGAGTGTGTACTAACCAGGAGTGTGTGCTAACCAGGAGTGTGTACTAACCAGGAGTGTGTACTAACCAGGAGTGTGTACCAACCAGGAGTGTGTGCTAACCAGGAGTGTGTACCAACCAGGAGTGTGTACTAACCAGGAGTGTGTACCAACCAGGAGTGTGTGCTAACCAGGAGTGTGTACAAACCAGGAGTGTGTACAAACCAGGAGTGTGTACTAACCAGGAGTGTGTACAAACCAGGAGTGTGTACCAACCAGGAGTGTGTACTAACCAGGAGTGTGTACCAACCAGGAGTGTGTACCAACCAGGAGTGTGTACTAACCAGGAATGTGTACTAACCGGGAGTGTGTACTAACCAGGAATGTGTACTAACCAGGAGTGTGTACTAACCAGGAGTATGTACTAACTAGGAGTGTGTGCTAACCAGGAGTGTGTACCAACCAGGAGTGTGTACTAACCAGGAGTGTGTACTACCTACACTACTCACTCACTGAACAGGTTGTTTGGGAGTGACTCACGCAATAGGATTCCTGCTGGTTGTCAAGGTGGAGATTCCGTATATCATCACCCCGGCACCGAGGATGGAGGCGAACAGCAGCCACGTGGTCAGGTGGCCGAGGAAGGCAAAGTAGAGCCCGATCTTGATCCCAAAATACCTCCTGATGTGATGGATGGGCTGGGTCTTGTACCACGCCTTCCAGTGGGTCCACTCCCTGTAGAGAAGCTGTCGCTCACAGTGGACAATCCCATCAGATTTGGTCTTGTGGGAGCCCTGCAAGGAGGTGGGCATCTATTGGAACACTGGCCAGGCGGGGGCCAGTATCACACCAGTGATCATGGCGGAAGCACTCACATCGTGGAGAGGGTAAGCAGCATTGAACAAACCAAGTCCAAGAGCCCTTTCAAGTCCTGTTGAGAGAGATAGCCATGATAGCGGATACATACAGTACATACAGTACATACAGTACACATGGTACACACAGTACATACAGTACACACAGTACACACAGGACACACAGTACACACAGTACACACAGTACATACAGTACATACAGTACACACAGTACACACAGTACATACAGCACACACAGTACACACAGTACACACAGTACATACAGTACACACAGTACATACAGCACATAACGTTATACTTCACTCTGGCTCACCAAACATAGTGTCATCTCGAGGTTCGGAGGTGGAGTAATTGAGATTGTCCAGTATGTTGTGCACTATCATAGCTCTCTCCCCAGTGGTGAAGAACTTGTCTTCATTGTGGACATCACACTCGATGAACCTGCACGCACAACCGTGGTGGACCGTAGTAAGACCTTCTATCGTTTTATCATTAAATTATTGGATTAAACACAATCAAAGGCAATCGAACAAAATTAATTATTTCTCCTTGCGCTATCAACTGTACAGCATCCACTGACCTATCTTGGAATTCCTTCTTGAATGGGGCTGTCAGGTAAGGCTGGACCTCAAGGTCGTCTGGTATCACTGGTGACAGCGGACTTCTGAACTGGGTCCTCGTCTCAATCAACTTCTGGTGCCAGGGCATGTCTAGAGGGAGGAACTTGTCCTTTGTGGACCAAGAAAACAACAGTGATCCTTGACAACATCAACAACAATGTAAACATCAACAATAGAGTAAAACAATGGCAGCAATGCCCTGTAACTTCAACAATATAGAAATTAACAACAAAGTAAACAAACAACAATAAATCCTACAACATCAACAAAGCACACAAACACAAATAATCCGTGACAACATAAACAAACAATTAAACATGATACCCACAAACAGAGGGTACAGCTTACTCACGTTTATGGGCTTCTTCAGCCCGATATCTTCTGCTCCCTTCAGCATCAGCTCCCATGGGCAGTGGACCCAGACAAATGTGGTCTTCTTGTCCTCTGATTTCTGAAGGAACGATCAAAAAGTCATTCAAAGTGTATTCCGTGAACAACCAACACAAGAGTCATTTGATTTAGAGCATCAGCCGGTTTTACAGCCACACCCATTCATTTCCAGCCACACCCACTCTGACCTCCTTAGGCTGTTCCCTAACTTTCAATCCCAACTTCTGAGCGCGGTCCAGGAATACACTTCTTGTCATTGCAATGTTTTGGGGGGTTTCCCTTCTTTTCAGGGACCTCATTACAGAAGAAAGACAACCGCTCGTCTCGCCTTCGCTGTCTTTGTAGACGAGAACATAGTCTAAAGGTGTTGATAGGACACAGTGGTAGACTACCAGGTCATACGGTCACTACTAGCACCACTGGACTCCAGAGTGGGAACTGTGTACAAAGGACAGTGGTACCACTGGACTCCAGAGTGGGAACTGCGTACAAAAGGACAGTAGCACCACTGGTCACTACTAGCACCACTGGACTCCAGAGGGGGAACTGTGTACAAAAGGACAGTAGCACCACTGGTCACTACTAGCACCACTGGACTCCAGAGGGGGAACTGTGTACAAAAGGACAGTAGCACCACTGGTCACTACTAGCACCACTGGACTCCAGAGTGGGAACTGTGTACAAAGGACAGTAGCACCACTGGTCACTACTAGCACCACTGGACTCCAGAGTGGGAACTGTGTACAAAGGACATCAACAACTGCTGGAGATAAGGTTCACTAGGTGTCTCTCACCTATTCTGTAGCTATGGGTATGGTTGGTGTCTTGGTCAATTTCCTCAAAAAACAGTGTGTTTTCTTCTCTTTCCTGCAAGTAGTGTAAGATGGACCATAGGGGCAACACCAAGGATGATGATAGTGTGAGGTTCATGATAGCAGTGATGGTGGTGATGGTAGTGACGGTGGTGATGATGGTGACGGTGGTTATGATGGTGATGGTAGTGATGGTGATGATGTTAGTGACGGTAGTGATGGTGGTGGTGGTAGTGATGGTGATGGTAGTGATGGTGGTGGTGGTAGTGATGGTGATGGTAGTGATGGTGGTGATAGCAGCAGCACGTTCTGCAATACCATTTGTTCAGTGTTCAGTCTTTCGGTGTAGTATTCTCCAGTAGCCTCCGTCTCGTCCAGCATGCGAAGCTCCGCCTGTTTCTCTCTCGTCAAGTTGTCCTTCGGGGTGGGGACCTCCGGATCCTGCTGCTTGACCTGGTCGACAAGCTGTATGTCCGGATCAGGTCCCCGCTTAACTACCGAGGTGTATGTGGTCTTGGTGCGTTCATCCGTCTCTCTAATAACGGTCTCCTTCTCGATGAGATGCTTCGTGTAGGCGGGTTGGTGCTGGGTGGTGGATTGCCTTGTGATGATGCTGGTTCTCGGTTGGTTTCTTCTACTCTGCTCTTCGTGGAACGAATCGGTCATCGGTAGTTGTTCGGTCCCCACAAGTGGGACTCTGTCCCCTTTGAGTGGAGAGGAAGGTGTTTCTAGCTCTTCCAGTTCGACTTCTACGATCTCCGCCATGACTACGTACCGGGTAGTGGGCGTTTCTGTCCGCCCAGTAGATTACCGAACACACCCATTCTTCGTAACTCCACTAAAATGGCGCCGAGTTTCGAGTCTATATGGCACGCAAAGCGGTTAAAGAATAGGATGCTGTATCCTACACACAATACATGGATTCAAACGATGCACACTCTGTGGATACATACAATAGCTCGAATTGATTGAGAGTGCCTATACTTATGGATACACGATCAATACCAGTGTTATCAAGTACTGGTGGTCCTTATAGCTATACATATGAGCTACAGGTGGCAATTACTTTATGAAGGCTTTTAGAAAGTTACTGTAGTCTATCTTGTCCGTTAAGAGGGGATCCATGGCCTCGTGAATAGCTGTTTGCTCTTGTGGGGAGATAAGGATCCCACAAGTGTGGAGGGCACTGAAGAAGACCTTGGTTTGGACCTGTCCTAACTGGTCGGGATCCAGTCGACGGAGAACTCTCTGCAAATGTCTCCAGTTCTTACCAATCTACAGAATTGTACAAATGAATATCATGTGTATTGAATGTGCTGACTATCGCATGCAGCACACACACACACACACACACACACACACACACACACACACACACACACACACACACACACACACACACACACACACACACACACACACACACCTTCTGCCTAAGAACAGCCACTGGTCCTGGCTGCTCGTTCTGAGGTGGAATAGTTGGGTTCACCAAGACGTCCATGTTGTGATGGCCCAGTATCCTCAGCATGTCATAACCAGTTCTGTAGAGCTTGTCTTTGGGGTGGAATGGAGCTAGAAACCTAGTGTAGTCCACCCTGGGTAGACAAGGAGAGAAATCAAACCAGGAAAGTTCTCTTATTTGCGTACCTGTCGGCGTCACTACTATGTATTAGAGATGCGAGCACGCTCAATCGCACTCACATATCCTGATCTTCCTTGGTGAACTTCTTAACAATATTCATTACTTCCTGGTCAGTCAGTTCTGGACTGAGTTTTAGCATCATGGTCTATTTGGAGGGAGATTGCATAATAACATATTAGTATTGCACAACACACAGTTAACATTACTCAATACCTTGAATACATTGGTAGGCACAAGACCATTGTTATCTGAGTCATGTTTCCTGAAGTGACCCACAACACTGGGGTAGTAGTACCTCAACTGCAAACATGACAAGGGTGTCCAGAGATAGATCACAATGTATGTGTGTATTATGTGGTGTGTGTGTGTGTGTGTGTGTGTGTGTGTGTGTGTTATGTAGCAAGTGTGTGAAGTATGCATGGTGAGTGAGTATGTTTGTACATATGTGCAATGAATGTTGTGGATTGTTGACGAGGCTTGGAACATGCACTGGTCATTGATCACTTCTCACGTTGGCTTTCAGCTTTCCGATCACCATGTCCTCGTCTCTGTGGAGCTTGAGAGAACGCTGGAAACAGTGGTCCTCAGACCAATGTCTGGCTGGCAAAATTGGAACTGGAACAGGACCAAGGATAGTTAGGTAAAGAGAACCATACATACTTATGTTGTCGTGGCCACTTACCTGTTTGTGCTCCCATGAAGTGCCGTATGAACTCGTGGTGGTCTGCACAGTTGAACTTGTCCTTGATGATGGTAGACCACAGTCCAACCACCTCATCCTTACTAGCAGCTATCCCGACCCTAGGGGAGTAGACCTCGTTAGCCACACACCACGGAGACTATCTGTACTGTACATGGAGACTATCTGTACTGTACACGGAGACTATCTGTACTGTACATGGAGACTATCTGTACTGTACACGGAGACTATCTGTACTGTACATGGAGACTATCTGTACTGTACATCAACACTATCTGTACTGTACATGGAGACTATCTGTACTGTACATCAACACTATCTGTACTGTACATGGAGACTTGTTGGAACTTCATAAAGTACTTAGTTTACCTCTCAAGAAATCTTTCAAAGTCATTTTGTTGGATCTTGCCAGTGTTGGCCTCATCAATGTCTTCAAGAATCTATGCACAAACACACAGCAAACAGGTGGACCCAACAGGGGAGGAACACATAACAAACAGGTGGACCCAACAGGGTAGGAACACACAGCAAACAGGTGGACCCAACAGGGGAGGGACACACAGCAAACAGGTGGACCCAACAGGGGAGGAACACAACAAACAGGTGGACCCAACAGGGCAGGGACACACAGCAAACAGGTGGACCCAACAGGGGAGGAACACACAGCAAACAGGTGGACCCAACAGGGGAGGGACACACAGCAAACAGGTGGACCCAACAGGGGAGGAACACACAGCAAACAGGTGGACCCAACAGGGCAGGAACACACAGCAAACAGGTGGACCCAACAGGGGAGGGACACACAGCAAACAGGTGGACCCAACAGGGGAGGAACACAACAAACAGGTGGACCCAACAGGGCAGGGACACACAGCAAACAGGTGGATCCAACAGGGGAGGAACACACAGCAAACAGGTGGACCCAACAGGGGAGGAACACACAGCAAACAGGTGGACCCAACAGGGGAGGAACACACAGCAAACAGGTGGACCCAACAGGGGAGGAACACACAGCAAACAGGTGGACCCAACAGGGCAGGGACACACAGCAAACAGGTGGACCCAACAGGGGAGGGACACGCAACAAACAGGTGGACCCAACAGGGGAGGAACACATAACAAACAGGTGGACCCAACAGGGGAGGGACACACAACAAACAGGTGGACCCAACAGGGGAGGGACACACAGCAAACAGGTGGACCCAACAAGGGAGGAACACAACAAACAGGTGGACCCAACAGGGGAGGGACACACAGCAAACAGGTGGACCCAACAGGGCCGGATGGAGCATCAGGTGGTACTCGGCAAATGATATTGAAACTACAGGCATGCAAGCAGTGATGGTTACCATGACAACTTTGTTCAGCTTACCTGGTAGATTAGTTGAGGATTAGTCCTTACAACTTTTTGGAGCTTGCTTAGAATGGCAGTGGGTGTGGTCAGCTGTGGGTGTGGTCTAACAGGGGCTGTTGCTGGGGGACATCCCTCCGAATGAGATACTTCAAACTTGGACAAGAACTTGGGGTAAGCAATCCATCCCGGCTCGTACTCCCCGATGGTCTCCACCAGTGCATCCTCCAGGGGTACCACCTGGCCGAGGACATCCTGGATGCAGCTGATGAAGGTTTCCCGTCTCAATAAACCACACCCCTTTGGATCATGTGACTTGAAAGCAGAAACCAGTTTTAGGAATTTCCCCTGCAGCACAGCAATCAACCTGTGCTCGATGTCACCAGCAGATGTACACACTCTACCAGGCTGCAGGGAGGGCCTACAGTGTGGAGGGGGTGTGGTGGGTGGAGTTATGTGGGTGTGGCACACATCAACATGGCTGACACAGGTCATGCTCTCACATACTTTAACTCTGATGATCGAAGGATGGAGTCAGTGATGCTACCATGGGAACAGTCCATGAATATCATTAAAAACTCTTTATAAGGAACCATTTTTGTGTCTCTCATTCCCAGTCGTTGCATCAGTTCAGTCATGTGACCTGGTGTTGCCTGGATACCATAGCCATGTAATACTCTCCTTAAATCTTCAACTGTCACCTGGATTATGTCACATGGCAAACATTGATGAACATTAATTTTAACTACAAAACACACACACACACACACACACACACACACACACACACACACACACACACACACACATTCACAATAAGCACAAAACAACACACACACACACACACACACACACACACACACACACACACACATATTCACAATAAGCTAATTAACTGCAGCTACAAAATGTACACAATAATATTATATCTACATGGACAGTCCTCAGCCAACTGTATCCATTGTGAGAAGGATCAGATAAACTAGGTGATACCAGGGTACTGTATGCACTGTATGTACTGTATGTACTGTATGTACTGTGTGTACTGTGTGTACTGTATGTACTGTATGTATTGTATGCACTGTATGTACTGTGTACTGTGTGTACTGTATGTACTGTATGTGCTGTACGTGCTGTATGTACTGTATGTACTGTATGTACTGTGTGTGCTGTGTGTACTGTATGCACTGTATGTACTGTGTGTACTGTGTGTGCTGTATGTACTGTGTGTACTGTGTGCGCTGGTGTGCTGTGTGTGCTGTGTACTTGGTGCACAAACCTTTCCTGTGCAACCTGTATCCATTTCCTTTAAGGACATCAATACTGCTGCCCAGTTACCATGGAGACACTTGCGCAACTTTTTATAAATCATGCTGTAGCTGTTGTCACCCAGTCCAAACCCTCCACCCCGTGTGGGAGAGGTGTTGTCTCCAAGGGGTGTGGCTGCTTGACACGCCTTGAAGGGCGGGGTTGAACATTGCCACTGACCAAATGATACTCCAAGCTTTTGAAGAAACCTTTCAGTGGAAACACTCCCACTTCCATCTGTATCAATTCTGGGTCCAATTTTACAAAATGGAAATGTGATTCAGGTCACCATGTGACAGGAAGTAGTTCATACCTCTTCCATAGTTTATCAAACTCTTCTTCAGAAGTTTGTAGTCCCAAGGAATTGATCATATTCATAAATTCTGGTTTTAGTATCTGCTGAGGCGGTCCACGTGGAAAGGGGAAAATGTCCGACAATAGCAGCCTGAAAATATTGCATGTGAGTGGGTAAAACAGTGGTAACCATGGCAACAGAGACTCACTTTTGCTTCGCTCTTTCCTTGAGAAATTCCGCAATCTGATTGGCTGTCATTGTTCTCGGGCTGTGTCGTGTTACTGGATCCAACCAGTGGGGACAGCTCTTGAGTTAATATAGTATGAATGATCATGTGAGAGTCATGTGATATGCACATGTGATTAACATGATTACAAGAACACAACACACCTGTGGTCTGTCACAGAACTTGGAATAGAGCTCAGCAAAGGATATGACAGGTCTATCTCCCAGCCCAATCCTGCAAATGGAGAAAAATAGTCTAGATAAGTTACACCAAGCTGACACACCACACACACACACACACACACACACACACACACACACACACACACACTCACACGCACATATACACAGATATCCTTACTCACACACCCTCACTCCTCCTGCTCTCTCACACACACACCCTCTCATTCTCACATTACCCCTCACTCCTCCTCCTCTCATTCTTACACCCCCCTCACTCCTCTCATCCTCACACAAACCCTCACTCCTCCTCCTCTCATTTTCACACACACCCTCACTCCTCCCTCATATACTCACACACCCTCACTCCTCCTCCCCTCACTCACTCACACACCCTCACTCCTTCTCCTCCCTCACTCACTCACACACCCTCACTCCTCCTCCCCTCACTCACTCACACACCCTCACTCCTTCTCCTCCCTTGCTCACTCACACACCCTCACTCCTCCTCCCCTCACTCACTCACACACCCTCACTCCTTCTTCTCCCTCACTCACTCACACACCCTCAGACACTGACCTGTCCAGTAAAGCCTGGAATAGTCCATGATGCTCGAGGAGCCTGTGGTTGTAGAAGATCCTGAACAAGGCTTGTCTGGTCACAGTGCCCTGCCCTTGGGGGTCAAAGGCTTTGAAGGAGTGACGAATTATGTAGTAATTCGGTCCACGTAGCTTAGTCGAGATCTTCTCTGATACCTGGGAGAATGAGAGATATCAAATTCATACCTTGCTTTATAACAGCACTCTGTACAAGGCCAGTCTGTTTATAACAACACTCTATACAAGGACAGTCTCTTTATAACAGCACTCTATACAAGGCCAGTCTCTTTATAACAGCACTCTATACAAGGCCAGTCTCTTTATAACAGCACTCTGTACCAGGACAGTCTCTTTATAACAGCACTCTATACAAGGCCAGTCTCTTTATAACAGCACTCTGTACAAGGACAGTCTCTTTATAACAGCACTCTATACAAGGACAGTCTCTTTATAACAGCACTCTGTACAAGGACAGTCTCTTTATAACAGCACTCTGTACAAGGACAGTCTCTTTATAACAGCACTCTGTACAAGGACAGTCTCTTTATAACAGCACTCTATACACTTACAGTCTCTGCACTCTATACAAGGATGGTAACTTACTTGGTCCAGTAAGGCTGCCATTGCCTTCTCCCTGGTTGTCCCTGATCTCCCCCCTTCTGTCAGGTCAGGGTTGGCAGTAATACTGCGAGATGTTTTACCAGTGCTGCCTCCTGAGGGGGGGCATGAAGAAAGCCTATCAACTATACACCCCACCCACACACACTTCCTAACACACACACACACACACACACACACACACACACACACACACACACACACACACACAGACACAGCTAGACACGCCCACTCACTGGACCATCCTCTGACAAGTAAATCCCTGGTTTCTCCTTGTGGGCATCCTGAGTGTGTTATCTTAGGCAGGGCTAGACTACCTGACATGACCAACCAGTGTTCTAAGCTATAGCTACTAAACCTCCACTAACACAGCTTCTATCAAAGTACCTTACTAATCTATAATCTTATGTTTGGCACATGATTCAATTTGTTGGTGTTGTCATGGCAACATCAATCCTCACCCATTTACAATCACCCACGTGATAATTTTCACAACATGCCAACTGATTGAAACTCATATCTCTGATAATAATCAACTGAAGTGTACACAAAATTAAAGTAAAAAGTTACCCTAACCCCAACTGTGGTGTGGGTGAGCATGCTCAAGTTATGATATCATTGTACGTTCTGAATAAGAGTGATGTTGTCCCCACGAAGAAGAATGCGGCCTGCAAGATGACGAGAGAAAGTTGGAGATATAACTGCATTAATGGAGACTCACCACAGCCACACTCATCAAAACTCACCACGCCCACTACACTCACCTATAATCACTACACTCACCACACTCACCCACACATACCTGCACTCACCCACTCTCGTCCATACTCACCCACACTTACCCACACTCACCCACACTTACCACATCCACCCATACTTGCAACAATTCCACCCATCTACGTTATCCATATCCACACATACACGTTCACCACATACACACACTCATCCCCCCACACACAGCCACACTCACCAATAGGCTTCGTAGTTTGAGACTTTACATTAATTTCTGTAGCTTCATCCATAACTAAATTCATGAATTCATCAAAACCCTTATATGGCAAAACATGTAAAGGAATAACATTAGTTGTTCTACAGTAGTCGACATGAAGCAGCTGTCCTTACTAGAATGATGCCTTCGATCCTAAGATTACTCTTCCCATAAAGCCAGATTTGAACACGTACTTTCTGTAGATAGAGAGACGGACAAAGCACCCATGGTGGTGTTGTGCAGTCGAATGCATATAACAAATTACTCACCGTTTGAAACTGCTTGAATAGAACATTCTAAACACATCGAGTGAAGGATTTGAACGATTAGTGTGTGCACACAAACACATACACCACCAAGCTGATAATTGAAAAATTCCACAGTATTCATGTTCGCACTTGCATTCAGTGCTCAATAGAGCACAGACAGAGTGTAAAACTCAAAAGACAGTGGTGAAGTGCACGAAGTGGGGATTGCTACAATCTGAGGCAGCATGGCCATCGTGTGAGACACAGTCACTGTTGTAGCCAGGCCAATGCAATGTCTGCTTGGAATGGTATGCAGTGAACACAAAGAGAACTTGAACTGACTTGACCGGAGATTGAACAAACTGTTACAATGAACCAACAAAACTGGCAACAAAATGGCTGCATGTCAGCACGAAAATGCGAACCATATTAATTGTGCACCAATGAACTAAACAGCGAAGACTTTTGACATGAAGATGAGAGGATACTATAGGCTGAATCATGACCTTCTGCACCTTTCCCCTTCCTCCTCCATGATGGTGACTCATTTCTTATCTACTTCTTCACAGTAGCTGTACGCAGTAGTCTATGGTAGAACGTGGATTAGACGTCAGTTTCCAAAAGCCGTATACGTTCTAACTTCCAGTTTCATTTTCCAGTTTTCGAATTAGACTGGAAGATAGTTCAGATTACAAAGTTTTACGGAGAATTATACGACCAGCACCTTTTTGTTTACTTCGTCTTGCTTTCCACCCAATGGCGAAAAGTTGAATATAGAGACGATTTCGCGACCAAAAGTGCACCACATGGCCGGACTAGGTGGAATTGTAGCTAGGAAATCGATTAGCGATCTTCAGAAGGAGCAGGGGAGACGCACCAGAGTAGCTAGCGAGAGTGACGTGGAGCACAAATACAAGCTTGGAAATGTGTTAGGTAAAGGCAGCTTTGGCATTGTTCTTGAAGCAAAGCAGTTATCAACTGGTCAAGACTTTGCTATCAAAGTTATTCAAAAAGAAAGAGTGAGTAGTACTATCTCATTTCCACAAATGTTCACACGTTGTTTGAATGAATTTGCTGCAGTAGCGAAAGTAACATTCATGTTTCCTTTGTTTCGTGTCTACGTTCAGGGTCCTCAAATGGAGCTGATAGAGCGGGAAGTGAGCATTCTGCAGTCAATGGACCATCCACACATGATACATCTTGAAGAAGTGTTTGAAACACCTAAGGTAGGTGTGGTAGGTGTGTATGTGTGTGTGTGTGTGTATGTGTGTGTGTATGATTGAAACAGTGCATATATGACTTCAACTTTCATTACTTGTAGAAAATTTACATTGTACTTGAGCTGTGTTTGGGTGGAGAATTATCCAATGTAATTAAACGGGATGGTCCTTTCAAGGAAGAAGTGAGTAGAGTACTGCTACACCATCACCATCGACTGCTTCACCATCACCACCGACTGCTACACCATCACCATCCACTCTACACCATCACCACCCCCTGCTACACCATCACCACCCCCTGCTACACCATCACCACCCCCTGCTACACCATCACCATCCACTCTACACCATCACCACCCCCTGTTACACCATCACCATCCACTCTACACCATCACCACCCCCTGTTACACCATCACCACCCACTGCTACACCATCACCACCCTCTGTTACACCATCACTTGTCTCTCATACGAAGGATGCTCGTGTCATCATGGGGAGGCTGGCAGATGCTCTTGCCTACATGCACAACAAAGGTGAGTGTGTATTCCTCAGGCCTGGTGTGTGCCACTGTGAGATTGGTGCACTTGGGAGTCTGCTTGTCTGCAACCACACCTCTACTCATCTACAACCACATCTCTGCTTGTCTGCAACCACACCTCTGTTCGTCTACAATTATGCCTCTACTCTCCTCCAAGGCATGGTACACAGGGACCTTAAACTGGAGAACATTTTGGTGACAGGGGACGACCCACTCAACGTGAAGATCACCGACTTCGGGCTGGCGTATAAGATGCAGAAGGGTCTTCCTGGGGAAGATGGACACACCCTCGATGGGACCTGTGGTACCCTTCTCTACATGGCTCCAGAGGTATTGGAGAACAAGCTAGCCTACAGTGACCACTGTGATGTGTGGAGTCTGGGGGTCATCATGTACCAGATGTACGTTAGTGGCACAATATTGACACCACACTCACTCACCACAGACACCACTCGTCACAGACACCACACTCACTCGTCACAGACACCACACTCACTCGTCACAGACACCACACTTGCTCATCACAGACAGCACACTCACTCTTCACAGACACCACACTCACTCGTCACAGACACCACACTCACTCGTCACAGACACCACACTCACTCGTCACAGACACCACACTCACAGCACCACACTCACTCACCACAGACACCACACTCACTCGTCACAGACACCACACTCACTCGTCACAGACACCACACTCACAGCACCATTCTAACAGTTGACGTTTTCTTACTCATTAGAATGTGTGGAAGATACCCTTTTTATGATACATCTGCATCAAAATTAGAAGAAATAATTAAATCTGGAAAGCTCACTTACGCAGAACCAGAGTGGAAATCTATTAGTGATAAAGGTATGTACATACATGTGTGGTATTGTCTTTACTTGGTGTACTGTTCCCTTATCACTGGTCCCCTGTATTCTTCTAATTTGATGGACACAGCTAAAAGCTTGATATCTCGGATGTTACACGTTGACACTACCAGACGCCTGCGTGCTGGAGAGGTGTTGAATGATCCCTGGATAATGGTGAGTCATGTGACTGTCACATGATTGATGCCACATGCTTACACTGTTATGTACGTACATACCAGGGTGTCAGCGCGCAGAGTGATTTTAAAGACATCTTTGAGCTGATGAAAGAAGTGACTGAGCCAGCCCCTAATGGACTAGATGTGGTAAAGGAAGAGTTGGGGGAGGACTCCAAGGAAGCTAAGTCGAAAGACACAAAGGTCAAACAGGACAAGCACCCACAGGGCAAGCCCAAGTCCAGCGATAATCAGAAGCTTTCTGTACAGAAACCGGTGAAAAAGATGATACGCTCGGCAACCGTATCTTCAATGTCGTATTCTGTTTCCACAACCAAACCCCCTCGGAGAGGGTCGGATGCATCATCAAGACTAAAACCTTCTTCGTCTTACTCCTCTATGAAATGTTGTTCGGATAAGAAATGACTTTCGCGAACAAACCAAGTTATCACTTAATATTTGCATGTGTGTCTGTACAAATGTAATTAATGGTATGCGTTATTTTGGATATTAATTGTATTCATTGCTTTGTTGCGCAATGTTCATACGCCATTTTTTGTTGTCCACGCCAAAATGGTGAGTTTCACGGAATAAAAAGTAATCTTCTAAAATATCGAGCAAGAATATACAATTACTATCTAATACTGTGTTTCATCATTGTCAATATAATTCTGTTGTAGGTGAACATCCCTAAGCAGAGGAAAACGATTTGTAAGCGTTGTAAACGCCACACCAAACACAAAGTTTCGCAGTACAAGAAAGGAAAGGACTCTTTAGTGGTTCAAGGTATCTTAAAGCTTCAGTGATTGCAGTGTTACATGTGATATGTCGAGTCTAGTTGAATAGTTTTTTCATGTTTAATTTTGGACTGTTCGTCCGAGCTTCCACATCAAGTTATTATCACGTGTTGAGCTTGTCTGTGTGTGTGTGTGTAGCACAACATACATGCAGCCGATGAACCAAGAGTGTTCCAGGCATTTATTCCAATTTACCCCGTGTTATCATGCTTCTACTCCCTCTGGTATAACACACCACGTTTCTCCGCTTGTTGAGAGCCTCGTGTGTCCGTCTGATAACATAGTACAGTCCGTCTGATAACATAGTACATGATGAGCAACATTCCAGTTTGTCTTGTTGTATCTCACCCCGTGTGTTCACGTTGTTGTCCTGTGTATTCTACAGGGAAGCGAAGATACGACAGAAAACAGAGTGGCTATGGTGGGCAGACAAAGGTTGTATTCAGAAAGAAGGTTGGTCCACCTCTGATGTGGAGTGGAGTGGTTGACTACCACTGTGTCAAGTGGGGTATTTGTGACCTTCAACCACCTGGTTCCACTGGGTTAGCCTTTTTGGGATATTATGTTATGGTTATTCGTCATGTGCTTCCAACAGTGTGTGTGTGTGTGTGTGTGTGTGTGTGTGTGTGTCAGGACATACACATCCAGCTGCAGTACTCCGGCAATCTATTCCAACCCATCCCATTCCACTCTACTTCCAGTATCTCTGACACAGCACATCAGACTTATTGAAAAACTGTTGTACACGTAATGTATTGACACCGTGTGTTGGAAGTACACAAGGTAGATACACCCACCCACCATCACGGGTTATATACGTAGATACTGTACCTGATTATAGCATCTATGCAAGGCTGGTAGCAGGTGAGCTGTTGCCCATTTCCAGTATAGCCATCACACTTCATTGCCAGGACCCAGTTTGATTTCATTATGCTTCAACGTGTGTCTTGGTAGGCCAAAACAACAAAGAAGGTCGTGTTGAGGATGGAGTGTTCCCAGTGCAAGTACAAGAAGCACAAGGCGTTGAAGAGATGCAAGCACTTTGAACTTGGAGGAGATAAAAAGAGAAAGGTGGGCAAGTGGGAGGGATTTGTGAGATTGTTCCATGGTAACTGGTTTTGTTACAAGCTCCAGATATCACAGTTCTCTTTCATTCTCTTTCTCCTTGCAGGGACAAATGATTCAGTTTTAATAAAATTTGACCTGTTCATGAAATTAATGTATTGTTATACGTACATTGACGTGTATTGAATTGTTCAATTGTTTTCCGTTACAACATACATAATTCCCAACTGTCCACAAGGCCCTCACTGATAAAATTGACACACAAAAGACATACAGTGCCCTAAGAAGAACGCTGGTTGTCTCAGTAACATGACATCCATCAGCATGTGGTCAACATCGAATCGACTTTGATGGACATCACGATTAATAATTACTATACATCATACAACGAGCACACACCAGCAGTACCACAGACAACAGTTATGAAGTTAGGTCCCCGTAGCTCTGTAACACCTTGTTATTGTTGGTTGCCTTGTCTTCATTGGAGGCATTCGGGTCTCCACCCCTCTCCAAATACAGGTTGTCGAACGGGTACTCTTTCGGGATCTAATAAGTGATAAGTATCAAGTGATTTGATATCGAGATTTCCATTAAACCTATCTACAAGTATCAAGTGCTGACACAAATGGAACAGGTTCACCACCATATTGAGCCACCTTGGCCAAAAATGACAAGTTATTGAATTGCAGACACTAAATGATGTCTCAAATATGACAATACCATCTGTGGGCTATCAGATACATACCACATACATGACAAACAGTTGCCACACTACACGTTATCGGAGTAGCAGCAGCTGCACTAGTAACTGCTAATAGAGTACACCAATTCTTGTGGAAGACACACTATAAGCCTGCCTGGTGCAGTACATTAGTGGGAGGAAAACTGTACATCCACCACTGGCACATCCACCACTAGCACATCCACCACTGGTACATCCACCACTGGCACATCCACCACTAGCACATCCACCACTGGTACATCCACCACTGGCACATACATCACTGGCACATCCACCACTAGTACATCCACCACTAGTACATCCATCACTGGCACACCCACCACTGGCACATCCACCACATGTAGTGCTCACTCACAGCAGGATTTCTAGACGGTGCATCATACAGATAGGAGAGGTAGATCACTCCTCCCAGGAGTCCAAACATCCCAAGAAGTTGGGCCAGTGCTTGCCATCTTGTGAACACCCCATTGTTCTCGACTGCATCAAACATCCACATGTTGAGAGCGTCGTCTTCTTCATGAAGCTAACAGAGGGATGATTTGTACTTAATGGGACAAACAGCGCGTGTGCACGCCCACCCACCCACACACCTCCCCACACACACACATACTGGAGTTTCTTTATCTCTGCGATCCTGATCATCCCACCATCCACGTGGACGATTGATTTGAGCTGATCTCCATGGTAACACAGGATAGTCACCAATACTCAACTCCTCCCTCTCCTTCGACGAAATATCTAAAATTGCATCAATTTAAACATAATTAATTCAAACCGATCAATTACTCAAGAAAAACTTATTATAATGTATACAACAAAAATTCAAGATTCCTTTTTCTATTTTTTAGTAGTAAACAGGATAGTGATAACACCATTCTTACAAGGAACAGACACAAATGTACATCACTAATAATATTTACTCCGCTACTCTAAATCCTGTACTATAACTTGTTATTTAAATGTACTTCACAGCAATTAATTCCGAAAACTACAACACGTGTTGCAAGTACGTAATGTGCGGCGAACTTACATCTTGCAAAGCGACCATTGAACAAAGACCGCTTGAGAAAATAACGGTACAGAATCCTGCTGACGGCCATTTTATGCAATGCTCTGTATAACTCCGTATACTTGGAAGCATACCCGGTACTCGGGATGTGCGGCGCGTTCGTACATTGTACCATAGATACTCTATACTACGTGCGTAGTATAGAGTATCTATGATTGTACAAGATAGTCTCGGAGTAGTGGACAAAAACAGCGCAGTTACTGCTACTAGTGACAAACGGACAATGAAAATCAAAGACCAAACTAGCAGTCCTTGTGTGTGATGATAGTATTTGTATAAGTATGCACACCATTAGAAAACAGAACACAGTTTATTGTCACACAAAAAGTTAAATTCTCTCGACGTAGTTGGAGGGGAAGAGTCCTTTTTGTCCGTTGAACTCTCCCAGCCACCAACCTTCATCCACCACTTCGATATCAGTGATGATATCTCCAGGGTCAAAGGTTATTTCATCGTCACCAGCTACAAGGATGGAGAATGAGACATTTCGATTTCACACGAGTAGACATAGCGTGCTAGCTGATGGGTACATTCACTCATCCCCCCCAGCAATCCAGCTGATGTGTATGTGCAGGGACACAAACAGACACTGTACAGTACAAGGTGTACAGGGGCACACACTGTACAGTACAAGGTGTACACACATACAGTACAAGGTGTACTGGGACACACACTGTACAGTACAAGGTGTACAAGGGCACACACTGTACAGTATAAGGTGTACTGGGACACACACTGTACAGTATAAGGTGTACAAGGGCACACACACAGTACAAGGTGTGCAGGGACACACACATAGTACAAGGCGTACAGATACACACACACTGTACAGTAAAAGATGTACAGGGGCACACAGGGACATGTACAGTGTTGGTTCATACTCTTCCATAGCTTACTGGCTTGGTAGTCGTAGATGGCTCTAGCACTGAACCCTCTCTCGTACTCACCACCATCACCATCGTCAAAACCTTGATCAGTTTGGTCAGGCTGGGTGGATGGACAGGCAGACACACTTAGTCACACTTAAAACAGCAGTAACCGTTCCTGTTCACACAAACATATCATACATACAGGTAACCACCCACACACAAGCTCATCAACCACACCCACTACCCCCACATTGTCAGCCCCTCCCACCTGCTCCTCCTGGATCTGCTGGACATTCTCATACAACTCTTGCTGGGGCTCCTGCTCGTAGCCCTCGTCCGGCTCCTACAAAAGTGGGTGTGTCAGAGAGGACGTCACATGACGAAAGACACATTTCAGTCTTACCTGATACGGCTCTGGTTCAGGTTCCGGTTCTTGTTGATAAGGTTCTGGTTCCGGTTCTTGTTCATATGGCTCAGGTTCCGGCTCAGGTTCCGGCTCCGGTTCCTGCTCATAAGGTTCCGGCTCCGGTTCCTGCTCATAAGGCTCTGACTCTGGTTCATCCTGGTACTCCTGCTGTTGCTATAACAACACAACAAACACCATCACACCACGTCTAGGGGTAACACACACCACCTCACACACACCCTCTCCTCCTGTCTTCTTCTCTCAGCTTCCTCTCTCTGCTTTCTTCTCTCCTTCTCCGCTGCAGCACGACGCTCGTTGTCCTCAGCCTCTGCCTTTGCCATGTTCTCAAATCTACTTCTAAGGTTACCAGTTTGTGCTTCTGTTGATGATATAACAAACAAGTACACACATAATGTCTGCTTACAACATGTGGGTAGATTACAGAGGTTCACTCAGTACAGTCTACAATGATGGGGAGATCTCAACATGTGGGTGGATTATAGAGGTCCACTCAGTACAGTCTACAATGATGGGGAGATCTCAACATGTGGGTGGATTATAGTACAGTCTACAATGATAGGGGGATCTCAACATGTGGGTGGATTATAGAGGTCCACTCAGCACAGTCTACAATGATGGGGGGATCTCAACATGTGGGTAGATTATGGAGGTCCACTCAGTACAGTCTACAATGATGGGGAGTTTTCAACATGTGGGTGGATTATAGAGGTCCACTCAGTACAGTCTACAATGATGGGGGGATCTCAACATGTGGGGAGATTATAGAGGTTCACTCAGTACAGTCTACAGTGATGGGGAGTTCTCAACATGTGGATAGATTATAGAGGTCCACTCAGTACAGTCTACAATGATGGGGAGATCTCAACATGTGGATAGATTACAGAGGTTCACTCATTACAGTCTACCATTACAGGGTTACTCACTTGGTACATCAGTGACTGTCCTTTCACCAGATCGCTTGTCGTCCATATCCTCAAACCTGTGAGCTGACTGAGGGGGAGAACCAACAACATCCTCAACAAAGGCAAAAAGCAACATGTTGCCACGGTTACCTTATCAACCCTGTCTGTTTGGACTCCATACTTGCCTCCAAACCCCTTTGTAGCGTCTGTTTGTGACTCGTGCTTGGAGAGATCCGCCTGGTACTCCCAACCCACTGCACTCTGTGTGTACCAGCAACATACCACATCACATATGTACCAGTCACATGATAATCACATGCAAGTCACAACCTTGTCCTGGCGGTCTTGTTGGACACCATATTTACCACCAAAGCCCTTAGCGTAGTCCTTCTGTGACTCGTGTTGTTCCACCTTGGCCTGGTACTCCCATCCGACTGCACTCTGCAGCCAGTAAAAAGCAGGGTCATGTGCAATTCACATGATAATCACATGCAAGTCACAACCTTGTCCTGGCGGTCCTGTTGGACACCATATCTACCACCAAAACCTTTAGAGTAGTCCTTCTGTGACTCGTGCTGTTCCACCTTGGCCTGGTACTCCCATCCAACTGCACTCTGAGTACATGTGGAGGAAGTGATGGAGAACAATTTGGTACACAATCTACTCCAGCATGTCGGAGATGTGGTTGGTCTACCTTGTCCTGTCGGTCCTTGTCCACTCCGTACTTTCCCCCAAACCCTCTGGAGTAGTCCTTCTGAGATTCGTGTTTTTCAACTTTGGCTTGATACTCCCAACCAGCGGCACTCTGTGGGTCAATCAATCACACGGCTGTCACATGATATCAATATGCATCCATCCCACCTCCACGCCCACCTTGTCCACACGATCCTTCTGTACTCCAAATTTGCCTCCGAAACCCTTTGTAGCATCAGTCTGAGACTCGTGTTGTTGGAGCTTCTCATGGTAGTCCCATCCCTTAGCACTCTGGTGGTGTGTAGAATACATGTTATATACAGCACAGGTCTGGATACTAATCTCAAATCCATCACCAAACACACACACCATACACACCACACACCACACACACCACACACACACACAATCACACACCACACACACACACACACACACACACACACAATCATACACACCACACACACACATCACACACACCCACACAATCACACACACCACACACACCAACACCACATCCACACACACACAATCACACACCACACACACACACACACACACACACACAATCATACACCACACACACACACACACACACACATGCACCACACACCTTGTCCACACGATCCTTCTGTACTCCAAATTTCCCTCCAAATCCCTTTGTAGCATCAGTTTGCGACTGGTGCTGCTGTAGCTTCTCGTGGTAGTCCCACCCCTCAGCGCTCTGTGTAGGACGACAATCATGGTGAACAACTTGTGCTGAGTCAGCACTAGGAAGTGACTACACTTCACAGCTATGGTTACGGTCGAGGAATTCTACTGGAGCCTCCATCCACGAGGACCCCACTCCAGACCCTCAACTGAGCAGCCTCCATCCACGAAGACTCCACTCCAGACCCTCAACTGAGCAGCCTCCATCCACGAGGACCCCACTTAAGACACTCAACCACCTCCCTCACCTTGTCCTTCCTGTCCTGTTGGACTCCATACTTTCCACCAAATCCCTTGGCTGCATCTTTCTGTGAGGTGTGTGTGAACCCTAACATCAAAACAAACAAGCAGTCCATTTTCATTAGCCACTCCCAGCTAGAGCGGAGAACCAGATAGGACCCACCTTCCTTCACTTTGACGTCCTCCTGCTTCACATCTGTGCGAAGCTTTTTCAAACTGCAAAGAACGACAAACTACAGACTGACTACAGACTGACTACAAGGGACATGCACAACCTGGGTTGTTCTTCATATGGACCTTTCCCCAATCCTACCTGGCCACTCCTATGATCCTATAGGTCACTCCCCTCCCCTCCCACTAGGTCACACTCCTCCCCTCCCACTAGGTCACACTCCTCCCCTCCCACTAGGTCA
>OZ026551.1:5942373-5944873 GCA_964020155.1 Chondrilla cf. caribensis | reverse complement strand
CATCACCTTGTGTGCCATGGCTAAGCTGTTCGCTACAGACAAGTGCTTCGATGTGAGACACAGTTGTACTGATAGTGTGGTTTGTGTGTTGGTCATGTGATATGCAGTATTGCACAATAGCATGTAGCCATTGGGCAATATGCCCAGGCTACCGTGTTGGTCATGTGGTGTTCACATGATGACATGCCCACCCACCACTTCAGATATGCAACCAGGCACTGCAGATGCATGGCGGGTACGGCTACCTGAAGGACTACCCGGTCCAGCAGTATGTGAGGGACACCAGAGTACATCAAATATTGGAAGGTGAGTGTGTAGAGAGGGGGAGTGTGTAGGAGAGGGAGGGAGTGTAGGAGAGGGAGGGAGTGTGTAGGAGGGAGTGTGTAGGAGAGGGAGTGTGTAGGAGAGGGAGGGAGTGTGTAGGAGAGGGAGGGAGTGTGTAGGAGAGGGAGAGAGTGTGTAGAGAGGGAGGGAGTGTAGGAGAGGGAGGGAGTGTGTAGGAGAGGGAGAGTGTGTAGGAGATGGAGTGTGTAGGAGAGGGAGAGTGTGTAGGAGAGGGAGGGAGTGTGTAGGAGAGGGAGAGAGTGTGTAGGAGAGGGAGAGTGTGTAGAGAGGGAGAGTGTGTAGGAGAGGGAGAGAGTGTGTATGATAGGAAGGGAGTGTGTAGGAGAGGGAGGGAGTGTGTAGGAGAGGGAGAGTGTGTAGGAGAGGGAGGGAGTGTGTAGGAGAGGGAGAGTGTGTAGAGAGGGAGTGTGTAGGAGAGGGAGAGAGTGTGTATGATAGGAAGGGAGTGTGTAGGAGAGGGAGGGAGTGTGTAGGAGAGGGAGAGTGTGTAGGAGAGGGAGGGAGGGTGTAGGAGAGGGAGAGTGTGTAGAGAGGGAGGGAGTGTGTAGGATAGGAAGGGAGTGTGTAGGATAGGGAGGGAGTGTGTAGAAGAGGGAGTGTGTAGGAGAGGGAGGTAGGGAAGACATTGAAGGTTCAGGTAATCAATGCCTGCCTTCCTTCCTGTGGTTAACTCGATCTCATTGTTCTCTTCCATGCCATCCATTACTGCAGGTACAAACGAGGTCATGCGCTTGTTAATATCTCGAGAACTAATTCCCTAGGTGTCCTGGTGTGGTCGTAATTAATGTTGTCGTCTGTCCAATTTCCTGTGATGCATTCTTGAATTACACGACTTGCTGAACTTGAGGGGTTGTAGGTGTGTGCTCGGTTTATAAGCATGACCATTTTGGGCCTTCATGTTGATTCAGTCGCATTCCAAGCTAAGATTAGTACAGCTGATAAGGGTGACATGGGCTCTCCGGGGATGTGTGGTTACCATGACAATGCATGCTCACATCGGCTCACAAGAGAGGGCATGGTTTCTATAACAATGGTGGTCGTGGGGGAATACCAGAGGAGGATGTGGTTTCCATGACAATGGCTTTCACAGGTGCTTACCGGGGACAGTATGGTTTCCATGACAATAGTGGTCACAGGTACTCGCCAATGGTGGTATGGTTTCCATGACGATAGTGGTCAGGGTTGCCCGAGGAGAGGGTTGTTCCTGAAGCTCACCTTGTGGTGTCTGTTAGTTTTCAAAGGATGTGACATCATCCTCCCCCGCCCACGCACTACCATGATGTGCTGGACAGGGGGCAGTCATTGGTGAGTACTACCTATGACCTCTGGGTCACCTCTACAGTGTGTGGTGGTCCAATTAGCAACCCACAGGGATAGAGACCCTAACCTTCACACTCAGTCAAATTATCAAATTAGGTCACTGTGAGGTGTTCTGTTTCTGTGGGTGTCTGCATGTGCACCAGAGAATGTACGCACGCATGCATGCACACACACACACAAACATGCAGACACACACACACACAGACCTATGCACACAATGCACACTATCACACACACACAGACATGCACACACACACACACACACACACACACACACACACACACACACACACACACACACACACACACACACACACACACACACACACACACACACACACACACACACACACACACACACACACACACACACACACACAGGTCATGTGATTACATCATTCCTGTCTCGGAGGCTCACATGCACATTGCACAAACCCTTCTAGGGATAATTGATATGGAGAGGGTTGCTATGGGGATGGCTGCTATAGGGGTGGTTGCTATAGAAATAGTTTCTTTGGAAAGGGTTGCTTTACATACACATTCACTTCTCAGTGGGGATGTCCCCCCCCTTGAACACTGCTGGCTCCACCTGTGGTGGAGGTATGATTGGATCACTTCCTCTAATTATCGTTAACAGCAAAGGAAGTGTTATACTAACTGGTAACCATGGTACCGACCACCACACCACATGGCCGACCTTGCATGCACCCATCCCATCTCATTATCATAACTTCCCTCAATCCCGCTCAATTGAGTGACGTCGCCAACCATATTCATCCACATCCTGTCATACACTGCATGAACGTCATGTCCATGTATGTACTTGCTGACGTGA
>OZ026551.1:5914873-5937373 GCA_964020155.1 Chondrilla cf. caribensis | reverse complement strand
CTTGTAGGGATTCATCGAGACAATGGCATACACAACTGTACTGGAACAAGACGTCTCCAAGCTAGCATTCTTACATGTGTGTGCACACACAAGCATCCTCACCCCAACACACACACACACACACACACACACACACACACAGGCACATAAGTACCCCACCCCAACACACACACACACACACACACACACACACACAAACACACGCACACACACACACACACACACACACACACACACACACACACACACACACACACAAACACACGCACACACACACACACACAGGCACATAAGCACCCCCACCCCAACACACACACACACACACACAAACAGATCTCATATTGAGAACCTAGTACAGTAGCCTGCAGGATTCGAGGATGCCCAAAGACAAATGCGATTCTGTAACTGTAACCATAGCTACCTGATAAATTTGATTACCTCCCAACTAAGAGAGGATTACTCTTAATCAAACAGGTAAATCTGGGGTTCAATTTGAACCTGGCAGGTTGCTAGGGGTTGCTAGGGATTGCTAGGCAAAATTCAAACCAGACAGGTTGCTAGGGGTTACCAGGTCCATTGAAAGTTCTAGCTTCCCTCTAGAGCCTTTCGAGGAGTGCTACCGCAGAAAAACACAGGTATTTGTTCCCATGTATGTGGGAAGTTGCCAGGTGTGCCCTGTAGCCATGGATACCACCAATTCACACAGAAACAAATTCCTGATAGCCATTTAGCCTTCCTTCAATCCTGACTCATCAATAGCTGTCATAGAAACAAGGCACTTGTATGTCTCTCCACACTGCATGTGTCCAGGCACTGCAGAGCACTCGCCACAAGTGCCTGGTGAGTGTTGTGGGAGGTGATGTCAGAGGAAGTGACTATAACATCACCAAACAATTTCCAAGAACAGTAATAACCATATTGACAAAGACCTACTGGTCCCACTGACCACATCATATGGGTCCCACTGACCACGTCCTACTGGTCCCACTGACCACGTCCTATGGGTCCCACTAACCACGTCCAACTGGTCCCACTAACCACGTCCAACTGGTCCCACTGACCATGTCCAACTGGTCCCACTGACCACGTCCTATGGGTCCCACTGACCACGTCCTACTGGTCCCACTGACCAAGTACTATGGGTCCCACTAACCACGTCCTACTGGTCCCACTGACCACGTCCAACTGGTCCCACTGACCACGTCATATGGGTCCCACTGACCACATCATATGGGTCCCACTGACCACGTCCAACTGGTCCCACTGACCACGTCCAACTGGTCCCACTGACCACGTCCAACTGGTCCCACTGACCAAGTCCAACTGGTCCCACTGACCACGTCCAACTGGTCCCACTGACCACGTCCTATGGGTCCCACTGACCCACCTGTCTTGGTCACCTGGTAATTTGATCTGGTGAAGAAGAAAAGTGCTGAAACAATGCATTAATGAGGGGAAAATAGTTGAATACCGAAAGTCAGCTATTTAGCACTAGATGCCATGTAAATTCAATCAACACTAGCTCACCGATAACGGCTTACATTTCATTGTACTATAGCTACGTATGTGCATATGTACACACCACTAGAAGCTATATACACACTACTAGAAGCTATGTACATACACAAGTAGAGGCTAATTCACAGCTTGTACTGCAGAAGTTGAAAAGACAGAGGGGAGACAATGAAGGGAGCAGACACACTCGCTGGTTGCTGGGATAGGCACACACATTCAATATCAAGCATGTCATCCCAGATCAAAGAAACCCTCCTCTTTGATGATATGAAATGGGCTCGATCTATCAGAGTCATATGATAGGATGTGGCCGGTATCTGATTGGGTGACTACAATCATAGCATTCACAGCACGGGCTGGTGGAAACCATAGGATACTGCCCAAAGATGGTGTTATACAGGGCAATCTCCAACAAGGGCGGCAGGATGATGGTGCTCGAGCAACTGGTGTGGTGCAACTACAGAAGGTGGTGTTTACCAAAGATGGATGCGTACAGAGGCAATCTGCAACGATGATTGTCTGGTGGCTGGCTCACTCACTGGTGTAGGTGGGATCATGGCGAAGCTGCCCACACTGAGGAGATGGGTGGTGCTCGCCTACTGCTGAGAACAGATTACATGTAGCACACCTTGTAGCTGTAGTGGGGTTCATGTAGCAGTCGAGCAATACATAACAGAATGGTTGTCTGCTTATATCGGGAACATTTGGCTGCACAACACTCCATGTCCGCTCACAGCTGAAAACAAATTGTTTGTAACTTCACTGCATTGACTGGTAGTAGTACGCGACTTCACAAAACACCAAACATTGTTTTAGTAAGGGAACACATTATTTTACTGAGGGGGCAGATTGTTTTTCTAAAGGAACACAATGTTTTACTGAGGGGGCAGATTGTTTTACTGAGGGAACACATTATTTTACTGAGGGGGCAGATTGTTTTACTAAAGGAACACAATGTTTTACTGAGGGGACAGATTGCTTTACTGAGGGGATACACTGTTATACTGAGGGAACACAATGTTTTACTGAGGAACACATTGTTTTACTGAGGGAACACATTGTTTTACTGAGGGGACATATCATTTTACCGAGGGGACACATTGTTTTACTGGTGGAATTTGTGTATTGGTTGAATCAGGACAGGATGTGGTGAGTTTCTTTCACTGTTAGGAATATATTGATGTATGACACATTGTTTCATTGTGAGGTTGTCGGAAGTCAGGCTAGCTCCATGCCCAAGGGCGGTGTGTGTGGTCTGTGAAGTGAACAGCACATTCCCACAAAGTGGAAGTCGTACAGGGCACAACTGGATGAGATGTCAAACCCAATACAGAACCCAAACACACACACACACACACACACACACACACACACACACACACACACACACACACACACACACACACTCACACATATGTCTGCCACAATAAGAAGTATAGATATCCAAAAACTGAAGGTAGACATGCTAGTAAAGAGATCAACATTGTGAGCTTCTCTTGTGTGAGATTTCCTCTGGATCCTGTCGGAAAGTTAACCGTTTAATACAAGCCATACAAGAAGACCACCCAGCAATTCCAGCAGCATACTTACCGAGAAACAGACGTAGGGATTCCAAAATACAAAGTAATATGATAAGGACAGCTTCAGGCCAAAGGTTTCTCGGTGGGTAAGGTATGGTTATTCCTGTCCGGGTACGGTGAAAATATCAGTTAACTACACGTACCTTATGGGCACATAGTAATGGTAGACTACCTTTGAACGAAAGACAGGCAATTTCTGCAATAAGGAATAAACCGACGTACCACGAGTGGAAATAGAAGTTCATTTGCAAAGGTAGTGAAGAAGCATCTACCCTTCTCCAACCCGCCATTTTATATCCGAATTAACGCGTTAATAAGTGTAAATACATTCATCAATAGCATTAATTATTAAACAATGAATGCATTAATAAGCAGAATATACAAGTATAAATAATGCTTCGCTTCCGATTAAAAACAACAGTTAAAACTCGCCACAAAGTGACAGCAGCACACAAAATTAACATAAATAACGTAATTAATTAATAACAGTTGCGGGGACATCAAGTATTCGAAATCTCAGATGTAATCCGGATGGACAAAACCATAGGGACGTATTCTGTTCGGCTGTATGCACGCGTTACAGCTGCATTGCACCGACGAGGGATACAGCACCTCCGCGAACGTACCGTCCCCACAGTCGTACTGCTTGCTAGCTTTGACTATCGAGGACGGGAAGCAGCATTTACAGTTGTTTGGATCGCTGTTTCCGTGTTCCCATGACGACGAGCAAGACCCTTGGCAGGTATAAACTTGCAGCTTACGTATTACATTTCCTAACGGCTTCCCCTGACACACGGATATTTCAACCTCCTCCGCTACTGGTATACAGTAGGATCTGTCTCCAGCGCCTTCTGAGAAACA
Organism: Chondrilla cf. caribensis; assembly: GCA_964020155.1. Lineage (NCBI taxonomy): Eukaryota > Metazoa > Porifera > Demospongiae > Chondrillida > Chondrillidae > Chondrilla > Chondrilla cf. caribensis. The sequence continues at coordinate 5,933,417 of OZ026551.1, read as the reverse complement.
TCTTGCCACTGACTCGCTGGTCCCATTTGATCTCTTCCTTCTAAGGTGCTGTATTCGTTCGAGTAGGAAGTTCCTCCCGGGTTTTGAGATTAGGATTTGGCTATCTTGACTTGATGCGTCCTGCGGGAGAGCAGCTGCTAGCCCGACCACCAGGAGCAAAACTGAACCAAGAAGATGCGCGCTAGAAGTCTTCATCGTCTTGGGTATATCAGTAATCGTACCGATCAAGTGTGAGATAGCTTCGACTGCTCGCGCCTATTTGTAGGAAACGCAGCGGCCGAGGTGACTCTACCGGATATCCGGTATGTGTCTGACGTCATAACGATAATTGGTACCAAATTGATTCGGTTCGCTGACACAACTTCCTGAATACTCAATACAATTCATGTACTATAATTAGTATGCTTCCGTTAGAAATAATAATTTAATGATTCTAAGATATCAATTTGAAGATCAATTAAGCCATTTTAATCTTCTCGGAAATCTCCATAACACCATATGTTCAGCTGCCACGAATGAAAAAAAATCTATTAATAAGGATATCACTCAACAGAAAGAATTTGAGCACATGTTTAGCTGACAATGCTAACGTCATATATGTATAAACTATTTGCTCAAAAAATGTGTGTGAGGGAGAAATTGTGTGTGTGTGGGTGTGTGTGTGTGTGTGTGTGTGTGTGTGTATCTGTGTTGTGTGTGTGTGTGTGTGTGTATCTGTGTTGTGTGTGTGTGTGTGTGTGTGTATCTGTGTTGTGTGTGTGTGTCTGTGTTGTGTGTGTGTGTGTGTGTGTGTGTGTGTGTGTGTGTGTGTATCTGTGTTGTGTGTGTGTCTGTGTTGTGTGTGTGTGTGTGTGTGTGTGTGTGTGTGTGTGTATCTGTGTTGTGTGTGTGTGTGTGTGTGTATCTGTGTTGTGTGTGTGTGTGTGTGTGTGTATCTGTGTTGTGTGTGTGTGTCTGTGTTGTGTGTGTGTGTGTGTGTGAGAGAGAAATTGTGTGTGTGTGGGTGTGTGTGTGTGTGTGTGTGTGTGTGTATCTGTGTTGTGTGTGTGTGTGTGTGTGTGTATCTGTGTTGTGTGTGTGTGTCTGTGTTGTGTGTGTGTGTGTGTGTGAGAGAGAAATTGTGTGTGTGTGGGTGTGTGGGTGTGTTCAGCTATATGCACTAGACCACATAAACCCTCACCCTCTCTTTACGAGCCTTATCTTGAGCGGAAATATAAGAATTCACCTGTTGTCAAGGGAATTATCAAGACATCACATTTATAAGGTATTTGCGTGTGTACACACACATACACAGATATACACACCACAAATACACACACAGGTTCACACACGCATGCGTGCACACACACACACGCACACACAGACACACACGCGTGCCACGCGCACACACACAGACACGAAGTTGGTGCATGACCATTTTAATGAATACAACCTCGCCCATGACAACACACACACTTTATCATTCCAGAAATTCATTAGCACAAGAAATTATCAAACACGCTAGAATAATGGGATATTATGATTGAGTACATGTGGCAGGGTGTGGCAGAGTGTGAATTGAGTGTGGATGGTTGCAAGGTGAGTGTCGCATGTTGTCAAGTGGGTGATTGAGAGGGTGTGGCAGGTTGTAAAGTGGGTGATTGAGAGGGTGTGGCAGGTTGTAAAGTGGGTGATTGAGAGGGTGTGGCAGGTTGTAAAGTGGGTGATTGAGAGGGTGTGGCAGGTTGTAAAGTGGGTGATTGAGAGGGTGTGGCAGGTTTAAAGTGGGTGATTGAGAGGGTGTAGCAGGATTAAAGTGGGTGATTGAGAGGGTGTGGCAGGTTTAAAGTGAGTGATTGAGAGGGTGTGGCAGGTTTAAAGTGGGTGATTGAGAGAGTGCGGCAAAGTGTGAAATTGACAAACAGGTAGTGACCTACCAGTTGGCTTAACTGCTTGCCTTTTCTTGGTAATACCTGTAGCAGACCTTCCTTCACAAGACTCTCGCCAACATCCTTACCCTCAGAGGATAGGAGAGTCACAAACTCCTTGATAGAGACCAGAAAAGAGAGATCACACATAAAAGACACCCTACACCCCAGTTGAGGGGACAGCTGCTCACCTGAGACTGCTGAGTGAACTCGACATTCATCTCACATATTCCCTGTGATATGGAGACAAAGTCAGGTAGCTGTGTGTGTGTGTGTGTGTGTGTGTGTGTGTGTGTGTGTGTGTGTGTGTGTGTGTGTGTGTGTGTGTGTGTGTGTGTGTGTGTGTGTGTGTGTGTGTGTGTGTGTGTGTGTGTGTTGTGTGAGAGAAATTGTGTGTGTGTGTGTGTGTGTGTGTGTGTGTGTGTGTGTGTGTGTGTGTGTGTGTGTGTGTGTGTGTGTGTGTGTAAGTGTGTGTGTGTCTGTGTGTGTGTGTGTTGTGTGTGTGTGTGTGTGTGTGTGTGTGTGTGTGTGTGTGTGTGTGTGTGTGTGTGTGTGTGTGTGTGTATGCTTTTACATACATGCCAATTTACACAAGGACCACATGTCCATATATTGACACATATCAACATTTTCACTAGTTGGGATATGAACTGCTAACGTACAGTGGTGAGCTTCTCCAGGGCAGACAAGGCTTCTTCCTTCCAATCGTCCTGTGAAAGGAGCAGAGAAGCATTTGAAAATGAAAGCGAATTCACTCTGTTCACACAGTGATAGGGACATTTCCTTTATGGCGGGAAGTGACTTACATCATTTGCAGTAGCAACAAGAGCCAGTTTGTATTCTTTGGCAAAATAGGGGGCTCTAAATAGAGTATGACAGTGTATTTGAGTTGTGTGTGTGTGTGTGTGTGTGTGTGTGTGTGTGTGTGTGTGTGTGTGTGTGTGTGTGTGTGTGTGTGTGTGTGTGTGTGTGTGTGTGTGTGTGTGTGTGTGTGTGTGTGTGTGTGTGTGCGTACGTGTGTATGTGTGCGCGTGCATGCATGTGTGTGTGTGTGTGTGCAGTGTACTTCTAAGGTGTGCACGTGAATAGCACACATCCCAGACATACTTGGGATGATCAGGAGGTAGAGCAGCTAGCTGTCCCACTGGAAGTGATGCTCGCTGGAGAGAGGAAACCAGGACAACACACAGTGACGGAAAGCAGGGAACATCCATACAACTCAACTGGGTGTCATCCGAGAACAAGACTGTCAATGGAAATAGCAATGGTGAGAACTGTCTCCTTTACAAATACCATGGGTTTTATCAGATAGAAGTGGTGCTGTGACTCACTGATAAGGTCTCACACAAGAAATTCCATCAATTACAAGCTATTTGGTGTTAGGTAACGTACAAATACACAGATTGAGGTGATCATTAGTGTACACAGATATGGGCAGACACTCAACACACACACACACACACACACACACACACACACACACACACACACACACACACACACAAAACACACACTCACACACACACTCACACAACACACGCACACAAACATCTACACGCATGCACACACACACACACACACACACACACACACACACACACACACACACACACACACACACACATTGCCATAATCCACATAGAGAACTGAGATTTCACTTGAAGTAATCTTCTCAATAAGAGCTCTGTACCTAAAATGAGGAGAAATGAAGAAATTGAATAAACACATCTGATAGACCAATGACACATACATAAAGTGAATTTTTATCAATCAGCGCATGTTCCTATTTGAATTGTGATGGATTAATGGCAATTCATTACCATCATTACTAGAATCTACAAAAACAGACGTAAGCAATTACACCTAGCCAAGTTGCTGACTCCCGGTGTGCACACTCCAGGAAATAACCGCTGAGCACAAGCAATTACAATACAGTCATGTTCGAGTACCAGAGAGACAACGTGAGAACATTTCAATACATATGTTCCGGAGACAGAAAGTAATCTAGACGAACACAAGCACACCAGAACACCAGGCTGGACACAGAGGAAGAAGTGGATGAACGCTAGCTGGTAACAACGTACATGGGTGTACTCAAAATGCATCGTATTCACATGTATATTTGTGGAGGGTACAAAAAATACATTCTTCTCCTGTTAATTAGCACTAATGGAGTCAAATACTCCAAATATCTTGGGAATCTGTCATAGTGTGTGTCTGAATGGTCAGCACTTCAAAGCACCCAGCTATTACAAAAATGTTCACACAAACTGAATTTCTCACTCACAAAATGAAATGCTGTCAAAGTACGTACGTACAATACAGTACACACAGTACACACAGTACATACAGTACACACAATACATACAGTACATACAGTACACACAGTACATACAGTACATACAGTACATGCAGCACATACAGTACACACAGTACATACAGTACACACAGTACACACAGTACACACAGTACACACAGTACACACAGTACACACAGTACACACAGTACTCACAGTACACACAGTACACACAGTACATACAGTACACACAGTACATACAGTACACACAGCGCACACGTACCAAAGACCATCTGTATGCTTGGCGGCACAAAGAGCTCCCTTCTTAGGTGTGTATGTCCCAGCAGTTGGAGGATTAGCAGCTAGGTCATCACGCAGTGCATCCATCAATTTCTTAAGATCCTCGGCCTTTTCAGAGAATTGTGCCCAAAAGGTTACTGGATCGGTGATGCCAGATACTTTGATCTATAAGGGGTGGGAGGGGGTACTATGTACTCAAATGTAGAGGAGAAACAGAGTGAGGGAGAGAGGGGGGAAGAGGGAGGGAGGGAGAGAGGGACAGAGAGAGAAGGAGGGAGGGAGGGAGGGAGGGAGGGAGGAGAGAGAGGGGGGAAGAGGGAGGGAGGGAGGGAGATGGGGAAGTTACCTTTTCATAACTGGGTTGTCTTTCTGATTCATCCTCTGGTGTAGATTGAGAAACATCTTCTACTTCAACAGTGTTGGTTTCTTCTTGGTAATTCTCCCAAACCCTCTTCCTTGAATCCCTTGCCTTTTCCTCTGCTTCATACAATCCTCTAGCATATGATGACCTGGACGACGACAACAACAACAACAACAACAACAAAAACAATAACAACAATGTTGATGTACAGGCAGCATTTATAATATACACAATGTACTATAGAGATGCATAGCCCACCTGTCAGCACTGGAGTGGACCTTCCCAAACCCCTCCTCCACGAGTAGAAAACTAAGATTCTTCCCATCAACATACAACCATCCAATGAAGTTACCTCCACGGTCGACTGACTCCACTTCAACATCAACCTACAGGGCAAAAGTGAGGGAGGGGTATTCTACAGTGATGATATAACAAGCAAGTACACACATAATGTCTGCTTACAACATGTGGGTAGATTACAGAGGTTCACTCAGTACAGTCTACAATGATGGGGAGATCTCAACATGTGGGTAGATTACAGAGGTTCACTCAGTACAGTCTACAATGATGGGGAGATCTCAACATGTGGGTAGACTATAGAGGTTCACTCAGTACAGTCTACAATGATGGGGAGATCTCAACATGTGGGTGGGTTATAGAGGTTCACTCAGTACAGTCTACAATGATGGGGAGATCTCAACATGTGGGTAGACTATAGAGGTTCACTCAGTACAGTCTACAATGATGGGGAGATCTCAACATGTGGGTAGATTATAGAGGTTCACTCAGTACAGTCTACAATGATGGGGAGATCTCAACATGTGGGTAGATTATAGAGGTTCACTCAGTACAGTCTACAATGATGGGGAGATCTCAACATGTGGGTGGATTATCGAGGTTCACTCAGTACAGTCTACAATGATGGGGAGATCTCAACATGTGGGTAGATTATAGAGGTTCACTCAGTACAGTCTACAATGATGGGGAGATCTCAACATGTGGGTGGATTATCGAGGTTCACTCAGTACAGTCTACAATGATGGGGAGATCTCAATATGTGGGTAGATTATAGAGGTTCACTCAGTACAGCCTACAATGATGGGGAGATCTCAACAGTGGGTAGATTATAGAGGTTCACTCAGTACAGTCTACAATGATGGGGAGATCTCAACATGTGGGTAGATTATAGAGGTCCACTCAGTACAGTCTACAATGATGGGGAGATCTCAACATGTGGGTAGATTATAGAGGTCCACTCAGTACAGTCTACAATGATGGGGAGATCTCAACATGTGGGTAGATTATAGAGGTCCACTCAGTACAGTCTACAATGATGGGGAGATCTCAACATGTGGGTAGATTATAGAGGTCCACTCAGTACAGTCTACAATGATGGGGAGATCTCAACATGTGGGTAGATTATAGAGGTCCACTCAGTACAGTCTACAATGATGGGGAGATCCCAACATGTGGGTAGATTATAGAGGTTCACTTGGTACAGTCTACAATGATGGGGAGATCTCAACATGTGGGTAGATTATGGAGGTCCACTCAGTACAGTCTACAATGATGGGGAGATCTCAACATGTGGGTAGATTACAGAGGTCCACTCAGTACAGTCTACAATGATGGGGAGATCTCAACATGTGGGTAGATTATAGAGGTTCACTCAGTACAGTCTACAATGATGGGGAGATCTCAACATGTGGGTAGATCACTATTTCCTCATGTACTATGCTTGAATGGTGAAAATGACAAACTGTGTCCTGGACAGTTATGGCTATTGTTACAGAAGCTTATTTCAAGTGACAAAGCCTTTGGTCCACTGCACCAGGGACCTAGACAACGCCACTCCTCCTCTCACCAGGGACCTAGACAACGCCACTCCTCCTCTCACCAGGGACCTAGACAACGCCACTCCTCCTCTCACCTCTCTCTGGAGTATCAGTTCCTTTGAGAAAAGAAGGGCTTCATCACCAAAGGGTTCCCCAGGAGTACTCTCCCCTTTCACGGTTTGAGAGGCCCTTGGACAGCTGACCCCTGCCAGGATGAAGTTGACCAGGCAGGTGTCCTTGGGGAGGTATATCCTGAATCGGGACCCACTGGCCACAAACTGTTGGGACAGGCATGAGAGAATGGGAAGGTCACGCTATACATGTGGGATGGGCAGTGACACACCCACCAACACCAAATGGAGGCATCTGACACACCCACAAATGGTTGCACGAGGAGCAGTCTATTGTACGTACGTACATGTGTCCAGTGTACATTCATATGGTGTACATGCGTCCGGTGTACATGTGTTCGGTGTACATGCGTCCGGTGTACATGTGTCTGGTGTACATGCGTCGGGTGTGCACACACACGTGATGGGACCCACCTCAACTAGGGCAGTGGTCTTCCCAGCTCTTTGAAGGAAAGGCAGAAAGTGCCTGGCCTTTCCAGGATCCTAGGAGAGAACAAAGACTGGTGTAGTATGTTATGTTCCTCAGGAAACACCCCCTACAATCATACACATATGCACACACTCACAACCACACCCACACACTCACACCCACACTCACAACCACACCCACACACTCACACCCACACACACAACCACACCCACACACTCACAACCACACCCACACACTCACAACCACACGCACACACTCACAACCACATCCACACACTCACAACCACACCCACACTCTCACAACCACACCCACACAGGGTCACTAACCCCAGAGAAGTCTGCCACTTTAACAGAGGAGTACTCCTTATGGCTGAAGAGTCCTTTTCTGTTCTTCTCTGCTCTGGACTCCGCCTCCAACAACTTATCATAATGAGGTGATCGCTGATCGTCATCCTGATGATGGCGAACCACCCTGGCAAATCCTTTACTGATCAGAGCCTCTGCCATGTTGCTATGGCAATAGAGAAGGAAATGGATTTCTACTCCACCAAATAACTAACAACAACCTACGTAGTTCTTTACAATCACAAACAAACATACAAACACACACACACACACACACAGGGATCAGGGAATCTGATTTAAACTGGGGAGGCCAATAGCCAGGGGCTACTATTAAGGCACCCAGTAGTACACACACCCAAACACACACACACACACACACACACACACACACACACACACACACACACACACACACACACAACCTACACATCCTCCCTGGTGACGGTGCAGCACATTCGTTCAGGAAAGTTATTCTGTGCAGGTTTGATGTAGTCCACGGTAACCTTGACCTTCTTCCCTATCAACCTCTTCCTCAGGAACTCCCGTGCGTCGAACATGTATGGAACATCATAGAGGGGGCGTGGTCTAGTAGAAGGTGTGGTTGACTGTTGTTGGCTCTCTCCGTTCTCACCCTTCTGTTCCAACCTGTTGGCAAGTGAGAACAACATTCCTTGATTTGTTTGTTCACAGGAGAGATGTATGCAGTTATGAAGCATGGTGGACACGAGACTTAACAAACAGTAACCAACAAACAGTAAACAACAAACAGTAAACAACAAACATAACAGTAACCAACAAACAACATTAAATAACAAACATAACAGTAACCAACAAACAACAGTAAATAACAAACATAACAGTAAACAACAAACAACAGTAAACAAACATTGACCAACAAACACAACAGTGAACAACAACGTGACAGAGACCAACGACATGTACCTAGGTGGTCTTAAACTTGAAAAAAATATTTTCTGGAACTTTCCACTGCTCATCCTCACCACCAGGGCGTCCCCGTTCACCACCTCCACTACTTTTGCCACAAACTCACTTTGGTCACAGGAGATCTTGGGGGCCGTCGGCTTGTAGTCCTAATAAGAGCGGGGAACACTTAAAGATGGCAACCATGGTGTGCACAAACACATGTGTAGTGAATTCTCTCGCTAATCTGCCACCGCTTTATCCGCCAAACCTTTTAACCTGCCACAATTTCCCGGTACCAATATAATGTACAAGTACCACGAATATCCAGTCCATCTCCCAAACTCGTTAATCCACCATGATAATAAATTGTGGTGGATTGATGAGCACTCACTGCACATGATCATGAACACCCTCACAGAGAGGGAGCAGGGGGGGAGACACAACTCACTTTCCAAATTCTCTTCTTCTTTTCTTTTGCCTCCTTCTCCGCTGCTCTAAGCCTCTCTCTCCCTTCCATGACAACCTTCATCGTCCAGTCAACACACTTGGCAAAACCTTCCTTTACAAGTAGCTCTGCTATGCTTCCAGCCTGCAGGCAACCGGGAATTGCTATAATTAAATGCACGTACACATCGGTGGATGCAGTAGGGCATGTCTGTACATCATCCATTCAAGTGACTCGGACACAAACTGCTGGGAGCCTCTCAATGGGGGTGAAGAGCATTCTTGTCATGGAACAATAAACTGGGCCAATTACTATTAACTATGTTCGTTTGGTTGTCCGTGATATGCTAATGTGGTTACCTTGTGGCTACATTAGTGCAGTTGCTCTGGCTAAATTAGGGCAGTTGCCTTGGCTACATTAGTGCAGTTGCTCTGGCTAAATTAGGGCAGTTGCCTTGGCTACATTAGTGAAGTTGCTCTGGCTAAATCAGGGCAGTTGCCTTGGCTACATTAGTGCAGTTGCTCTGGCTAAATTAGGGCAGTTGCCTTGGCTACATTAATGCAGTTGCTCTGGCTAAATTAGGGCAGTTGCCTTGGCAACATTAGTGAAGTTGCTCTGGCTAAATTAGGGCAGTTGCCTTGGTTACATTAGTGTTATTGTCATTGACTTCAATAATTTCATTGAAAGTCCAATATCAATGGTAATACCAGCCACAAGTAACTCACAGGATGTATCACCGTGGCAACAACATTCTGATTGGACACTCCCTCGATTCTCAACTTGATATCTCGCTGGAGCAGTCGCACTTCTGTGAAGTATTTTGCTTCCTCAGCGAAGGCCTCGGGTGCCTCCTTCTCCCCATCCCTCTTGAATCCTTGAGACTTTATCCCAGACATCATGACCGTGAGGTACACAAAGGAAGGCAGGAGGAAGACTCTTATGGTTGAACCATCCCTGACGTGTTCCACCACCGCTGGAGGGGGAAGACTACTTGTACAATTCAGACATCATATGACTATCATGTGATATGAAGGCTACACTAGTTGTGTGAGTACAGGGTCAAATTGGTTGCATGTGATGGTCACATTGGTTGCATGTGATGATCACATTGGTTGCATGTGATGGTGTCCACAGGTAGACACAGAGTTCACACTGACCGTCTATCTCCTGCCCATGGTGCTTCTCCACAAAGTGCTGGAGGCTTTCGACGTTCCAAGTGATATTTCGGACAGCATCTTCGGATTGGTCCGCGCTCCACTTCCCATTCCCACTGGTTCTGGCAGCTGCTTCCAGTTCTTGAAGCTTTGTGTACTCTCTGCATACAAAGACACCAGAAATTATGATTAAAACATGTGCACACCCAACAATGGGGTGCATTGATATTACTGTCAACAGCAGGAAGTCACTTTAATGACTTAACAAGCATGGAAGAAATTAGCAATAAATTATCGCTCCTCACTGAGTCAAGAGAATGCATGTATGTTGGTCACCAATAGTATTTTCATGAGTAAAAAAATTATAATACAGCCCAACCTGCTTAGTAAGTACCTTGAGGGGCACACCAAATCTGTACTTCTTATCAGAGGTACTTATTATAAGTAAGTACTGTTTGACATGGTGTACATGAGCTAGGGACTGAGTGAAGTGTACTCACTAACCAGGAGTGTGTACTAACCAGGAGTGTGTACTAACCAGGAGTGTGTACTAACCAGGGTACTTACTAAGCAAGTTGTACTGTACATACTTTAAATAAATTATTATATTCTATCAAAAATGTACACACAGCTCTTGTTGGTGCATTATCAGATGATCCCACAGGGTTGATCCAAATCATAACATATTTAGTGTGAGTTGATTCCGCTACAATTGCCACTGAAACAAATAACAAAACACGCGTGCACGTACACCAAACAAACATAGTTCACGCGCATACATACCTACATCAAACACTGTTGAAAAACACCAAACACCAAACACACGACATATTACAATTACAATAATTATCATCCAATTGGCTATTAGCACTAGCACTAGTTGATTAGTGCTCGGGCAATAACCTCCAGGTGCTCTCGCCATTCATCATCCACACACTGGCTTCCAGGGCAGCTGCACCACCACCAGCAGCTGGGACAAAGAGCCCACAGCTGAGTCCAGTCACATTTGATCCCAACAACTACTGTTTCAATGTACCAATGTTTGAAGTATTGTCAATGTACTAACTCAACAGATTTCCCATGCAATTGTTTGATAAAACTCATGCAGTGTTGTGATCTTCCTACGACCCCCCCCCCCTAAAAGACAACATTTGTAAACACATTTACCCTTCAAATTGATCAATGAGGACACAGGAGCCATTAATTACCAGAAAATGTCAATAACCTTCACCCATGAACTACATCCTACCTGGTTTTCATATTACATTCGCACGAACTGCATTGGTATGGATACTGTACCCCCTCCCCCCCCCCCCCCCCTCCGGGCAGCGCACCTCAGGACTTGGATAATTAATACAGAAGCTAACAGAAGCCAGGTAAACCAGTGCGTAGCATGTACTAAACCCGCGGAGAAGATGGTGAACACATCAAAAGTAGGTTCAGTGGGAAAACTGGAGTAACAAGCCCATCACTTCCACACAAGTGCACATTCCCTCCCACTCAGTAGCTAGCAGCCCACACAAACATTCCTTGACACTTTATTCAAATTTAACTGAAGAAATTGCCAATAAAACCAGCCCCAGATAACGACGGCTGCACAACACAGGCAATTATTTGACAGTGTCCGAGTGCAGGAATATTGCAGTGTCTTGCTGATTGGAAAAACAGGTTAATGTACAGGTGCTTATTGGATATTGTCTAGTTAGCATCCAATTGTTGAATATCCTATGCAAATAGTATCCAATAAGTATCCAAACTCCTAAGTAGTATCCTGATACAGATAGTATCCTACATAGTATGCTGATAGTATCCTACATAGTATCCTGATAGTATCCTACAGAGTATCCTAAAAGTATCCTACAGAGTATCCTGATACTCTCTTACAGAGTATCCTGATAGTATCCTATAGAGTATCCTGATAGTCTCTTACAGAGTATCCTGATAGTCTCTTACAGAGTATCCTGATAGTATCCCATACAGTATCCTGATAGTATCTTACATAGTATCCTGATAGTCTCCTACAAAGTATCCTGATAGTATCCTACGTACGTATATAGTATCCTGATAGTATCTTACACCTACATAGTACATGTACCTTGATAATCTCCTATAGAGTATCCTAATAGTATCCTACATAGTATCCTGATAGTTTCCTAGTCACACCACATGCAAAGTGCACAATGCGAGGTCCTCACTCGGAGCTCTTCCCTCCTTGTCTGACTTCAGCCCATCCTTCGCTCACGACCAATTCATTGACTGATTTCTCCTCTCCGTTCACTTTAGTCCAGATGGTGCCGTACTCCCTACCACTAGCTGGAACCTTGTGTTCAACAGCGAACTTCACTTCCTTCCCAATCAATAGGGCTCTCAGGTATTCTCTGCTCCTCCAGGCAAACGGCTGCACAGAATTCAAAGATAACAAATAATGTACGTACATGCACACATACTGTGTGTGTAGATGAACTGGCTTTATTGAGCCGCAGTGACAGTTACTCTAACGTTCTCAATCAGAATATGTAATATTTTGGCACAGGGCCTTCTTCGGCATGAATCTTGTGATTGAGAACAATAAACTAAATGTTGCCAATACTCAATACAAGTAGTACATCCATCCCGAATGCTTAAACTAAACCTGAACTAAACCCCCTTAAAACTCCATATACTGTATGTACAGTAGAAATATATCCAAACAGACACCTTTTAGACAAATTAATATATGTAAAATACAGACGAATTCTGAGCATTGTTTGGTTTGCTGTAGTAGTGTACATGTAGTAAGCAAATCCTGATAAGAAGAACGTCTGATAACTAAAACTGATTTTGTGGGTCCCTTGTAGTTTGTCAAACAAGTTAATATTAAACATTATGTATATCCATAACGTTGTGTAGTATGTACCAATTGGGAGAGGAGCTGGACAGTGACTCACCCACCAACAGATAAGAACTGTTCCATGCACCACATGATACAGTCAACACACAAAAAAACTGTTCCTGTTCTCAGATCAAAAAATGGAAATGGGAAAATGGAGAAGGCAGAAGGGTTGTGACTATTCAGCTCAGAAACCAGCAACAATCCATTGATCAATTGTATTGTTGCTGCCTTGTGTTTGAAATTTTGTATGTGTATATACACACATACATATATGGATGAATATTTACACACACCAGACACACACACACACACACACACACACACACACACACACACACACACACATACACACACATGCACGCGCACATCCACACACGCACGCGCACATCCACACACACACACACACACACACACACACACACACACACGCAAGCCGCTGGGACGACATAGTGAAACAGGTGTGTCAGCAGGTCATATACTCTCTACTAGATCTTATGTGATGCACTGATTTTACAACTACACAAGTAACGCTCAATCCACCTCGTCGCGGGTACTCTCTTGTGATCCTTGGGTAGGCCTCTTTGCCAAACGCGGAGCAACGATATTGGATAGAGCTAGGTTACGTTCGGGTGGAGGTCCGCCTTTGGGTTGACCACGTATCACCACGCAATCCCCAGACAAAACCTATACAATGGAATAATCACAGTATAACGTATATATCAGATACACGGACGAACAAATTCCTGGCACACCTGTTTCACTATGCCGATTCCTGTATGGATAGGTGCTTGCTTGCCAGATGCAGCCATGTTTTTCACCATGTGGGTAAGAGGGAAAACCTGTAATCAGTAATCTATATCGGACCACGCCTTCTTCCAGCGACCCAGTTTCGTTCCAAGTAGGAAATCGGGACCTCACAACCAGGTCAGCTGACTGAAAAATGGCGATGTCGGACGTAGAAGTGGAACGACAGGTTAGAGCAACTGTCATTCGCTGTTGGAATGCATTCAATACAGATGAAAGTACTTTTTATGTACCGCTTATCCCATCCATGCAAATTTATACCTGTTATAGATTCAGCAAATGAAAAGTTTCATTGAACGAGAAGCGAGAGAAAAAGTGGACGAAATTAATGCTAAAGCCGAAGAAGAATTCAATATTGAAAAAGCTCGTCTGGTGCAGCAAGAGAGGTTGAAGATAATGTCTTATTATGAGCGTAAAGAAAAGCAGGTTGAATTGCAACGCAAGATGTGAGTGTCCCTTGTGTCCTATGTTTCCTTTATCAGTGATGCTTTGTGTTCGTGTGGAGTGTCTATGTTTCTTGTTGACTTCTCGATGCCATGCAATGTTGTGTTGTTTATGATGGTTCAGACAAAAGTCCAATTTCCTCAATCAGTCTCGTTTGACTATACTGAAGTCCAGAGATGAACTGCTGATGGTATGATGAGTACACACACACACACACACACACACACACACACACACACAGGCACATAAGCACCCCACCCCAACACACACACACACACACACACACACACACGCACACACACACACACACAGGCACCCCCACCCCAACACACACACAAACAGATCTCATATTGAGAACCTAGTACAGTAGCCTGCAGGGTTCGAGGATGCCCGAAGACAAATGCGATTCTGTAACTGTAACCATAGCTACCTGATAAATTAACACACACACACACACTTCCGCGCGTGCACACACACTTCCGCGCGTGCACACACACACAGTACACATGTGTACGAGCACACACACAGTACACATGTGTACGAGCACACACACTCTAATACACTTTGGTGCTACTCATGCTTACATTTGTGGTACACACATCATGAACAGATGCACAATGTATACATGACAGTCACATTTACATGTCAGCCATTTTATCATGGTAGATGCTATTAGAGGAGACTCGTAAGCGCTTATCAGCAGTCAGAAATGATCAGCCTCGCTACAAGACTGTCTTGCAGTCTCTTATCACCCAAGGTCTTTGTCAGATGCTAGACGCAGAAGTCATTCTTGTGTGTAGGAGAGACGATGTAGCCTCTGTGAAGGTGTGTAGTGTGGGGAGAACTGTGATGCACATGGTGTCACATGATGTACCACATGACATCACATGCTATATCACATGATATCACATGATATCACATGATGTATCATTGACTGTTGTTGATAGAGTGTGATAGAAGCAGCAGTAGCGGATTACAGGAAAATAGCCCAGAAGGACTGCACAGTGTCTGTTTCCAGTGAGGATTATCTTCCTGACGATTGGTAAGTTGAGTATTGCAAGCATGTGTGTGTGTGTGGTGCGTGCATGCGTGTGTGAGGTGCATGGTGCGTGCAGGCGTGCATGAGGTGCATGCATGTGTGTGTGCATAGTGCGTGCAGGTGTGCATGCATGTGTGTACTTGCACGCATGCATGTGTATATGGTGTGAGTGGGGGGTTGTAGGTGTGTGTGTGAGCCCTGCATGTGGAGGTTAGGTGGTGCCTACCTCCAGGAGTGTGTTTTAGGCTTGACATGTGACATGTGTAATGCAGTGCACTGGACAGACCTCCTCTCTCCCCCATCCAGCGCTGGTGGGGTCAATCTCATGATTCCAAGTGGTAAAATCAAAGTGAGGAACACCCTAGAGAGTCGTCTAGAGCTGTTGAGTGCACAGGTGAGACCGTTCATCTGAAGCTGCCTGCCTCGTGAAGCCTGTTGAGTGTAGTCTTCAAATCTTGTTGTAGATGTTGCCTGAGATAAGAACCATGCTTTTTGGGGCTAATCCAAGTAGAAAGTTCGACAACTAGCAAATCATTGGCTCACTCATCCTGCTCAGTGGATAGGAACTTATTATATGTAGAAGTAACTTTATATTTGTAATGTTATTTAACTGTTGCACTGTTACAATATTGATTGCTGATTTGTGAGAGCGGTACAAGTCCACCGAGTGTGCTAGTGTAGGGTGTACTGTGAATTCTTGTTAATCCGCAGTAATTAATTTTCCAAAGATATGTCGGATTAATGAGTTTGGTAGATCAATGAGGGATTGTGGTAGCCACACCCTCAGTCTGGCTACTCAAAGTGGTAGCCACCCACCCCTCCTGGATGGGTCTGGTAATGCACGACTGAGAGTACAGTGTAAGACATACACACACAAGATCAGTACCCAGCTGACGTAATACAGCATTACTACAGTAGCCAATGTAGTCCTGGGAAGGTCAATTTAGTTGTGTGGGTGCAGTAATGTATATAGTCAATCCGACTGAAGGCTCACCTGTGCTAACCCGCGATCCCTTCAATCTAACCATTGCTGTTAACGTCAAGGATGGTGATTGTGTAGATATACCATTCTGTCCGGTTATAGGTTAAGATGTCCACCAAACTGTATTCTCTGCTAATGTACAGTATAGCGCTGCTTGTACACTACTTGTGCAATGCAGCTTTAGAGTACTGGTAGGACTTCCAGATCCAACCAGTTCACACATGCCTCAACCATGCACATTCACATTGAGTGCTGTTGTACAGCTGTTGTACAGCTGGAATATTCTCTCAACAAAACTATGAAAGAACATCATTTGAGCTCTATCCTCACCACAACTGGAGGCCAGGGACAGCTGAAGGTGAAGCACTTCATCAACGCTCATTAAATACATTCAATTTAAAATCTTGCGAATACCGCATCAACACTTATCACATTATGAGATTGTTTCCAACATAATCTAGTGCGTAACTACATGCTAGCAAGTACAACAACATCCAAATACATACACCGGCTAATAATTAGAGAGAGACAAAACACAATATCTCCATTTACTAGGATTTCACTTGATTATAAAATAAAACACCCTCTATTTGTCTACAAAATTAACGAATAACTAACTAATAGCATCACATTTGCCAGATATGAACACTACAAATTCAACTAGAGCCGTCACAACACACTACTAGTGGGGAGCGGAAAAGGACCATTTCTAGTTTTCACTTGCTGTACCAAATGTAGGCCTGTCGACATAGCTCCTGCACCTGGTTGTTGATGTGGTGCTCCACCGCTCTCAGGTAGGTCTCGATGTTACAGTCCGGAGGCATGCTCACGATGGTGCAGCCGAGCTTCATCACCATCTTCTTGAAACCACGACGAAACTGGATGCATGCATGTATCGGGGTAGGGAGATGTGCTATGTGACACAAATACACACACAAGCACACACACACACACACACACACACACACACACACACACACACACCATGGACATACGTAGGCTTCCTGCCTTACAAATGCACACACTACACTTCTCTCCAGACTCACTTCCTCCAAAGTGATCTTCCCATCACCATCATAGTCAAATTTATCCCTGAGCTAGAAGACAAAGTACAGAAGATCACAATATACTCAAGTTTGACTCGCTAGACTAAATACATATATCTGGCTTGCTAGACTAAGTACTTACGTCTGGCTTGTTAGACTAAATATGTCTGACTTGCTGGGCTAAATACGTACCAACAATCCATGCCGTCTGTCTCGACACCACCTACTCTAACATGTGTTGTGACACGGGCATGGTCAACATGGGACACACCTCTGTCCATTTCTGCCACTGGTCCCCAGTCATCCCGCCCTCGGCCAACTTGAAGTCATCCATGTCGATCTGGCCATTACAGTCCTTGTCCACTATTTTGAACAGTCTTGTTATCTGTGTCATCGTATCGTCGTCGAGGAAAACCCCATCAACCAGAGCCGCTTGTTCATCTTCTCTACGAAACCTCTTCAAATGAGGAATAGAATAGCATTAATATACATCCATGCAGACAGCTCTATTGGGGACATGTTAATGCATCATAGGATACTTCAAGGGTGAATTGGGGTGACTTGGAATCAATATCCCGAGCCTTCCAACACAGCTTCGTGCTGGCGTCTCCACAGACAGACTATCCACTATTGAAGGACACTCGTCCATAGCTAAAGATTAACAGTGTCTAAATAAACACATTCCAGGTTACTCTTGCAGGTAACCAAGCTACCCACTTATGTCCTATGTAACATAAAGTACATACAATTGACTAACACTAGCAACTACGTATCGATTGCATATTGTACACACGTAGCTATATTCATTATAGGGGTTGTACGGCAGCGTTCAATGGTACGAGATGATGGGGTGTGAGGCGAACGAGCAAAGCTACGCTCTTTGGGTTCCAGCAACTTCTAATACCTTAATACGATACAATCTATTACTGGTCACCAGTAAATATTTCAAAACCCGCAAACGGTAGTTGGAACATGTAGTTAACATGAACCTTAATAGATTCGTCCACTCTATCGCTTTCGTTAAGTGAAGATCTCTTCGCCATCTTTTCCGCCTATCAGTGGAGTAGCCCCGCCTCCTCGATCGGGCGCGGCCTGTGCGCCATTACAGAAAAAATGGCTGCTGAGCTGTGTGTTATGGCATACTGAGCCATAAGGTTCGTTTTGTTTCATGTGGGGTACAAGATGAAATGTCACAGAAGATAATGGCGAATCCGGCGTTAGAGGAAGTGC
>OZ026551.1:5902373-5909873 GCA_964020155.1 Chondrilla cf. caribensis | reverse complement strand
GATTGTGAGGGAGGTGATTGGGAGGGAGATGATTGGGAGGGGGGTGATTGTGAGGGAGGTTGATTGGGAGGGGGGTGATTGGGAGGGAGATGATTGTGAGGGAGGTGATTGTGAGGGAGATGATTGTGAGGGAGGTTGATTGGGAGGGGGGTGATTGTGAGGGAGATGATTGTGAGGGAGGTTGATTGTGAGGGAGATGATTGTGAGGGGGGTGATTGTGAGGGAGGTGATTGTGAGGGAGGTGATTGTGAGGGAGGTGATTGGGAGGGGAATCACTCGTTTCATCCTCTGATGGAATGCGTTCACTTCTTCTCTTCAGTGATGAGTCTGAGGTGGTTCCTGTTGTCGTGGAGACGCTACTCAACCTGCCCCCACCCATTCACCTAGCTGTGCAGTCCACTGTGCTGGACCTCATAGCCGAACTCTCAAGATGGATCAACAAGCACAGCCAGTTTTTAGGTGCATTGTGTGGTGTGTGTGTGTGTGTGTGTGTGTGGTGTGTGTGTGTGCGTGTGTGTGTGTGTGTGTGTGTGTGTGTGTGTGTGTGTGTGTGCGTGCATGTGTGTGTGTGTGTGTACATGCATGCGTGCATGTGTGCATGTGCGTGCATGCATGCATGTGTGACACAGTGTACATCAATTTCCTCTTCCCTCCTCACACAGATCGGGTCCTGGACTACATATTAACAGGTTTGCGGTCACGAGAGCTGTCCACCCACGCAGCATTTGCCATCCAGGCCATCTGTGAGTCCTGTCAGCAGTCTATGAAGCAGCACTTCCAGGGATTGCTCCAGGTAACAGTCTAGGTGGTAATTATCAGAGCAATTGCACCCAGGGAACTATGTACATTGTACCCAGCAGCCTGCGTGCCTACGTATGTGCATTGTGCCCAGCGACCTGCATACCTACGTATGTGCATTGTGCCCAGCGACCTGCATACCTACGTATGTGCATTGTACCCAACAGCTTGCGTACCTACGTATGTGCATTGTGCCCAGCGACCTGCATACCTACGTATGTACATTGTGCCCAGCGACCTGCATACCTACGTATGTGCATTGTGCCCAACAGCTTGCGTACCTACGTATGTGCATTGCACCCAGCGACCTGCATACCTACGTATGTGCATTGTGCCCAGCAGCTTGCATGCCTACGTATGTACATTGTACCCAGCGACTATATACTCACACGGTACATCACCACTCATTCCTGGATGACGTGCACACACTACTACACTGTTCGCAACATGGAAAGGTTGTTATGTCTGCCTTTATCACCTGTCTGTCTACAGATAGTAGAGGCAGGGGATTCACTCGGGATTTCCCCGGATGCGGTTACAGGCTTATACAAAAGTATGTATGACTGTATATCCATGTCAATTGCCATGGTGATGTGTCATATTCCTACCCAGGTGCTGCCCGGGTAGTTTCCCTAATGACTCATCAGGAGATTACAGAAGGTGTTAGTAGACTGTGTCATTTGATAGCCACACCTCTCAAGCAATGTGCCACACCCACTGATGGTAAAGGAGATCCATCAATGTGGCTGGATAGACTGGCAGCCATTTTCAAGTGTGTTGTCATGGTAACATGCATTAATTACTTGATTTGTTGAAAGGCATTGTACAGAGTGCTGTTATAAAGAGACTGTCCTTGTATAAAGTGCTGTTATAAAGAGACTGTCCTTGTATAGAGTGCTGTTATAAAGAGACTGTCCTTGTATAAAGTGCTGTTATAAAGAGACTGTCCTTGTATAGAGTGCTGTTATAAAGAGACTGTCCTTGTATAGAGTGCTGTTATAAAGAGACTGTCCTTGTATAGAGTGCTGTTATAAAGAGACTGTCTTTGTACAGAGTGCTGTTATAAAGAGACTGTCTTTGTACAGAGTGCTGTTATAGAGAGAGCTGATTTAACATTAGTGTCCTTTCAATTGGTAGAAATTGTATCGTGGAAGTCCCAGAGAACAGTCCTCACCCTTGTATGCCGGTGATAGCTCAGTTATGGGATATCATCAGCTGCTTGATTCTAAATTATCAGACTAACGTCCGAGTGATTGAGCGAGCATGCAGGTGAGGGTGATCGGTGAGCGGGAGTGATAGGGATGATGGTGTGTGGTGATGGAAGTGTGTGGATGGGGGTGATGATGATGGTGTGTGGTGATGGAAGTGGGTGGATGGGGTAATAGTGATGGTGATAGTGATGATGGTGTGTGGTGATGGAAGTGAGTGGATTGGGGGTGATGGTGATGGTGATAGTGATGATGGTGTGTAGTTATTGAAGTAAGTAGATGGGGGTGATAGTGATAATGGTGGTGAGTGATGGTGATGGTGAGTTATTGATATTTTCCCACCAGGTGTCTTCGTTACATGATCCGTTGTGTGCGTACCGCTGGACGAGACCTGCTGTTACCTCTGCTTCAATTGGTGAGCAACCTACCACCTTCTGTTGCCATGTCAACTGACCCCGCTTGTTATACCGGTCCACCTTTTCTATCATACAGATGCATTCCATCTATCAACATCAGAGGCATTCCTGTTTCCTGTATTTGTTATCGATCATTATTGATGAATTCGGTCATGTGATGGATCTACAGGAGGATCTTATTTCTGTGGTTGTAACGATAGCTTCCATGGCCTTTTCTATCCTGGGAGAAGGAAAGGGGTTTGATCCAGATGGTGTGGATGACCTATATCGGCTCTGTGGAAGGTGTGTGTGAGTGTGTGCGTATGTCTGTGTGTGTGTGTGTGTGTGTGTGTGTGTGTGTGTGTGTGTGTGTGTGTGTGTGTGTGTGTGTGTGTGTGTGTGTGTGTGTGTGTGTGTGTGTGTGCTTATGTCTGTGTCTGTGTGTGTGTGTGTGTGTGTGCGTGCGCGCGCGTGTGTGTGTGTGCCTGTGTGTGTGTGTGCGTGCGCACGCACGTGTGTGTGTGTGTGTGTGGTGTGGTGTGTTGTGTTGTGTATGTCTCTCTGAGTCTCTCTCTCTGTGTGTGTGTGTTGCAGTCCAACACAATGAATGTGTTACTGCACCCTCCACTACAGGTGTCTCCAGCGATGCCCCACTCCGTTTCTGAAGAGCCCAATTGCCTCTGCCGCAGTTCAGTATGGGCTGGCAGTGGCCACCATACACCAGAGGGACGCCAATGCCTCCTTAATGATGTTCTTCAAGGACCTGTTAGGATGCATTAAAGTGGTGAGTACTGTCGGCAGTGGTGGAGAATGTCACCCTGGGGTTATGGCCACTGGAGAATGTCACCCCGGGGTTATGGCCACTGGAGAATGTGACCCTGGGGTTATGGCCACTGGAGAATGTGACCCTGGGGTTATGGGCACTGGAGAATTTGACCCCAAGGATACTACCACTAGTAAATTTGATCCCAAGGGAATATGGCCACTGGAAAATGTGACCCCAGGGGATATGACCCCTGAGAATGGGAGTGTCACTAATGGGGGTACTTTTTCCTGTGCAGGAGGACAACTCTCTGGCGGAGAGACAGGCCATTGTGTTGGAGCTGATTTCCAAATATGGTCAAGACCTAGTGAACGCATTGGTGACTGACCTAGCGTGCTTACCGGTGTACATGAGTGAGGAGGTGACTGTGGTGCTGTACGAGATGCTTCAGTGCTTCCCCAAGGTCAGGACACTGGGGGTGGGGCTTCATTGCATGTGACAAGTCAGACACTTTTATCTTGTTGCTAGGAGTCCAGCCAGTGGCTGGTGACCGCAGTATACAAGGTGTGTACCAGCAGTTATGTCGGAAAGATCAGAATAAAAGAGGAGCAGAAACAGACTTTCATTTCAAGAATAACTGAGTGAGTTGTTAGTGTTGCATATGTATGTATAGCATGGTATTTGTAAGTGGGGTGTGGTCACTGTGAGAGAGGTGTGGTCATTGTAAAGGGAGTGTGGTCTTTGTAAAAGGGGTGTGGTCTTTGTAGGAGGGGTGTGGTCAGTGTGAGAGAGGCGTGGTCATTGTAAGAGGGGTGTGGTCTTTGTAGGAGGGGTGTGGTCATTGTAGGAGGGGTGTGGTCAGTGTGAGAGAGGTGTGGTCATTGTAAGAGGGTGTGGTCTTTGTAGGAGGGGTGTGGTCATTATAAGAGAGGTGTGGTCGGCCTGAGAGAGGTGTGGTCATTGTAAAAGGGTATGGTCCTTGTAAGGGGATGTGGTCTTTGTAAGAGGGGTGTGGTCAGTGTGAGAGAGGTGTGGTCATTGTAAGAGGGGTGTGGTCTTTGTAAGAGGGGTGTGTTGCTTGTATTACCAGCAGTGTGTACGAATATTCCACGAGTGACCATATTTGTTGCAAATAAACTTCTGTAGATGTGCTGGAGATCTGGATGGGATGAAGGAAGTCACAAGAGAGTTCGCTCATTTGTTTAGATAAATCCTATTTTGTTGTCATTCGTACTTAAATTAAACACAAACATTAACGTAAGATTATTATGTCTGCATACATTAACTGTTAATAATCATGTATTATACTTTAATTAACACAGCATGTTACGGTCCAATCATGTTGAATGGTGATGTTCATAATCAGATTAATCATCATTTTTAATGCATACTAGCAATACCAAATTTGAGTCTCATCTGTATCAAGCCAAACCACTCCAGTAAGCACACATACACACAAGTGGAGGGGGATGTCGCCAGAAACGGCTACCAAGAGCCGTGATGTCCATAGTATCATAAATCATCTATTGTATTTTTTGTAAATAATATAGTCTGTATCCTCCATTCTGACTTTGCTGATTGTCGGATTCCTACTCCAACAAGATGCTGGACAGTTATGACCACAGCTAGGCTACAAGTATAAGAAGCACATCAAGCTACAATCAGATGGATCAGATGGTGCAGCACGCAGTGACAAGATTTCTGGCCTCAAGGTTGTGGGTTCCAAACCCGGACTGGCCTGTACCTTCAGGGTAAGTATAAGCAGCACATTCAAGATACTAAAATCAGATATGAAGGTCACAGAGGTCATAGAGGTCAGGTGACACCTTGCACTAAAAAGTGTAAAGGAATTAGTTCTCCCAGCCTGGTGGTCAGTTGCAATACTCTCTACAAAGAACCGTAGGGGGGAGCTTTGGGACTCGCGACTGACCTCCCAGCTAGAATAGTGTCTTCTGCATTCGTGGAATGACCAAGTACACAGTATCTGTGGAAAGTCCCTGTTAAACTGTCCATATACGTATAAGTGTCTCCCACCCTGAGTGGGTGGCCTTTTATCTCTCGTACTCAGGGTTACAGAGTGTTGACCTTTGAGACCCAACACACACGATGAACTGCTGTAGACAGCCGTTCCGTTTGAAATTACCCACAATGTGCTTTCAATTATAAAATTCGATACGACAAAAACAAATTTAAAAACTGATTTTAAATATAATTATGTGCCATCAACACAAGATAGGTGTGTGATGTTCCAAGGAAAATGAAAAACTATACCTTTTTACATGTATTCATGCATGTAATAGAAACATGCACCATACATGCAGTATATAATTACCATTACAATGTATACCAGGTGATAGTAAAATTCTCTTAAGTTAGTAAGTCTTGTCCAAGAGAGCTTCCTAACGCTTGAATGAGATCGTTGGCATCCGGCAAGCTCTCCAAGAATGCCTAATGATGGACAGACAATATTTACAACACACCCACCCACACTCTCACACACACAGACATGTACACACTCACAAACACACTCACCCACCCACCCACCCACACAAACACACAGAGGCACACACACACACACACACACACACACACACACACACACACACACACACACATACGCACACACATACACACACACACACACACACACACACACACACACACACACACACACACACACACACACATACACACACACACACACACACACACACACACATACACACACACACACACACACACACACACACACACACACACATACACACACACACACACACACACACAGGCACACAAGTAGGAGCGCTCGCTGAACTCACAGAAATGTCGTTATCTTCCTCTTGGCCAAAAGTGTTGCCATGGTAATGCTCTACACTTGGTGGTTGTGAGGGTGTTTGTGCTTGAGAACGTACAGGGGATTGTGAAGATAAGTGTGGCTGTGAAGGTTGTGAGGGAGTGTGTGTTTGTGAAGGTTGTGAGGGTGTGTGTATTTGTGAAGGTTGTGAGGAAGTGTGTATTTGTGAAGGTTGTGAAGGAGTGTGTATTTGTGAAGGTTGTGAGGGTGTGTGTATTTGTGACGGTTGTGAGGGTGTGTGTGACTGTGAGAGTTGTGAGGGTGTGTGTGACTGTGACGGAATGTAGTGTCCGGTGTGAACTGGTCCATTTACAATCCCTTCATTCGAACTGGATTTAGGTGGTCCACCTGAAAGGGCTTGGTAGGGCATCAGAGATTGCATGTTTGTCAGAGCATCTCTGGAGCTATTCCCAAGGTGAGGTGCGTTGGAGGACGGAGGGGACAAAGTGGTCCCTTCGGACTTGGATACGTACTGTGAGCGAGTGGTGGAGAGGGATGAGGGGCTGGATGGCTTCTGCTTCTTTACTTGAGGTAAATCTGGACAACATGTGAGTATGAAACAATAACAACAAAAACAAAAAAATCAACAACAACAACATCATTGAGACTAACCATCAGAGTCATCATCTGGTGATGGAGGTTTATTGACTGGCAACCAGTTAGCGTCTTGATCAAACGTCACTTCTTCCACTTCATCTGATCTGGTTTTCCTATCAATCAGAAATCACCACCAATTAAAACACAGCATATATTTCATGTACTGCATGTACTGTGTGTACTGTATAACAGTTACTCACAATTTGTTCAAGATGATCCATAAATAGCAGTCAATCTCCAGACCCTGAAGAATAGCTAATTGTCTAAAGAGTTAAGAAGGGGTGTGTCAATAATTGGCGTGTCCCTAGGAGGTGTGTCCCCAGGAGGTGTGTCCCTGGAGGTGTGTCAATAATTGGTGTATCCCTAAGAGGTGTGTCAATAATTGGTGTGTCCCTAAGAGGTGTGTCCCTGGGAGGTGTGTCAATAATTGGTGTGTCCCTAAGAGGTGTGTCCCCAGGAGGTGTGTCCCTGAGAGGTGTGTCCCTAAGAGGTGTGTCAATAATTGGTGTATCCCTAAGAGGTGTGTCCCCAGGAGGTGTGTCCCTGAGGTGTGTCAATAATTGGTGTCCCTAAGAGGTGTGTCCCTGGGAGTTGTTTCCCTTGGAGGTGTGTCCCTGGGAGGTATGTCCCTGGGAGGTGTGTCCCTAAGGTGCGTCCCTGGGAGGTGTGTCCCCAGGAGGTGTGTCCCTAAGAGGTGTGTCCCTGAGAGGTGTGTCAATAATTGGTGTGTCCCTGGGAGTTGGTATATCAAGCAGGATCACACATACCCGCACACAGGGCACTTCCAGGCACTCCTGTCGCAGTTCATCTGGAGGTAGGACTCCAGGTCGAAGCACTGGATGTGCTGGCACCCCGATCCTCGGGCTGGTATGTTGATGCGGCGGT
>OZ026551.1:5839873-5897373 GCA_964020155.1 Chondrilla cf. caribensis | reverse complement strand
AATTATATGTACACAATATACAATAATATACAAGTACAGTCAAATAGTATAAATACCAAGTACTGTACATACAATAGAACACAGCAGAAGACCTTATCACAGATTGGACAACCCACAACAACAATAACAACATTATGTAATCAGTCACCGAACATGCATGACTTAACCGAGATCTCACGGTCCTACCAGTAATCTCACGGTCCTACCAGAGATCTCACGGTCCTACCAGAGATCTCACGAGCCTACCAGTAATCTCACGGTCCTACAAGTCATCTGACGATCCTACCAGTAATCTCACGGTCCTACCAGTAATCTCACATCCTACCAGTAATCTCACGGTCCTACCAGTAATCTCACGGTCCTACCAGTAATCTCACGAGCCTACCAGTAATCTCACATCCTACCAGTAATCTCACGATCCTACCAGTAATCTCACGGTCCTACCAGTAATCTCACGGTCCTACCAGAGATCTCACGGTCCTACCAGTAATCTCACGGTCCTACCAGTAATCTCACAGTCCTACCAGTAATCTCACGAGCCTACCAGTAATCTCACGGTCCTACCAGTAATCTCACGGTCCTACCAGTAATCTCAACATCCTACCAGTAATCTCACGGTCCTACCAGTAATCTCACGGTCCTACCAGTAATCTCACGAGCCTACCAGTAATCTCACGGTCCTACCAGTAATCTCACGGTCCTACCAGTAATCTCATGGTCCTACCAGTAATCTCACGGTCCTACCAGTAATCTCACGAGCCTACCAGTAATCTCACGGTCCTACCAGTAATCTCACGGTCCTACCAGTAATCTCATGGTCCTACCAGTAATCTCAACATCCTACTGGTATTGCTACAATCCTACTGGCAATCTCATAATTTGACTCACGTTGTGATCCCGCAGGTGTGAGTACTGTGTGTCCAGGTATTCCAGTGGGTGTGGCTACAGGATGTCCAGTGGGTGTGGCTACCGATTGTCCAGTTGGCATGGCAACATGATGTCTCTGCAATGGGTGTACAGTGGAAGTGACCATAGCCTGACCAGGGGATGGGACAATGGGCGGGCCAGTGGGTGTGGCTACAGGATGTCCAGTGGGTGTGGCTACAGGCGTGTTTGGGGTGGGTGCAGCATGCTGTCCATGGTGATACAGAGGGGGCGGACCTGACATCTGAGGAAAGGACAGACAGTAAAACTAAAAATAAGGTGACAGTGATGGTGATAGTAGTGGAGGTGATGGTAGTGGAGGTGAAGATGGTGATGGTGATAGTAGTGGAGGTGAATGATGGTGATAGTAGTGAAGGTCTAACAGTGAACTAATGTCCAACAGTGAACTGATGTCTAACAGTGAACTGATGTCCATCACTCTAGTACATTACGTGAACACATTAGAATGCAAAATGGGTGTAATAAACAGTGAATAGTGCAAGCAGTGTACACAACTACCACATTACTAGAAGTGCAGACATACCAGCAATACTCAGAACATCGATGGTATACACCTAGAGCAAGTGACCCCCTGACTTTTAAGACCACCTTTTCAAGAACAAGTAGCTCATACCGTATTCCACCTGAGATGAGTGACTGTCGGTCCAACATGACCAACGACCACATAAATTGGATAACTTCAACTAAATTTACCTGTCATCAATGGCCCCACATCTCTAAACTACAAGTATATCGTTACGTTTCCTTCCAAATAAATGGCTGATTTCTTCGTAAATACAAAACAGTCGTGACATTCAAAAGACGCTCATACAGAATAAAATACGATGAAATTGAGTACTTGTATGCGAAAATGCAGAAGTACTTAAGTAGTACTTGTGTTCATAGAATGAGCAGTATATTCAGTGCCTGTTAGTATAAGGGAGGGCCAGACATGGTGACATCATGATAAAACCATGTTACAATGAGAATAATCCCTGCGATGAGAGACCACCTGTGTTATAAGACAGTGTTTGTCAGAACCGTAGGTGGTCATTTGTCAGAGGTACCACCGTACACACAGTACACACAGTACACACTGTACACACTGTACACACAGTACATACAGTACACACTGCACACACAGTACATACAGTACACACTGCACACACAGTACATACAGCACACACAGTACATACAGTACACACTGCACACACAGTACACACAGTACATACAGTACACACAGTACATACAGTACACACTGCACACACAGTACACACAGTACATACAGTACACACAGTACAACTTATATTTACATAAATGTATGAAAACAAGCATACATAATATAATATATTATATACACGCACACATATTTATCACATGATGGGAAAGTACATAAAAGCGTTGGAAACATCATTGAACAAGATCTAACAAGACTCTGGGGCGATGAACACATCATGACAACCAACAATTGGTGACGATACATATGTGACATGGGAGATACTTCTGGTCTCCAGACACAATCTTCTAAATATTCAACTTCCTCTATTGAGTGATGCTCCCCACCCCACCCCTACACAACATGAACACACACACACACACACACACACACACACACACACACACACACACACACACACACACACACAAATACACACACACACACACACAGACAGACAGACCGACACACACGGAGAAAGACAAAAGTCACATTGGAAGCAGTGTATATACAGTCTTATTATCGAGATTCACCGCTTTTATTTTTCACCTAACACTGGTGGAGCTGGGGTTAACCAGCCGAAGACGGTAAAGGAAGGCTTCTGGCAAACATAAGGAAACCTCTTGCGGTGAGCTATACGTATACGTACACCGAACAACTACTCCGTATCAGAAACCAGACAAGACTGAGTGAAGAGCAATAATCGCTAACGATTTATAACCCTACAACCATTAACGAAGTGTCACAAACCATCCCATGGGACACAACAGAGGCAGGAGGCACACGGGTTCGGGGGAGACCGCGTACCAGCCATATTCGCGACGCGGGCAATGAGTAAACGCGACCGTCCCAGTGGTGAAGAAGGGCTTCGTTAGATAAATACAACTTGACAGAACACAGCGAAACCAACCTTTTATCCGTTCTTGCAACAAGAAACGTTTCCACCTTCAAAATAGCAGAGTAAACGACATTTCTCGTCTACGTTGGGCACACCTTATCCTCTCTATCGTACCATAGAACGTGGAGGGTTAGTTATCCGGAATTCCGCATACTACCACAAACAATGAATTCGATTACATGCTATCACCCCACACTTTGACACACAGTAAGAAATGGTCATCATCTGGGTGGTCTATGTTTTGTCCCTCAAAGTAGTCTTCAAAGTCCTAAGTGTATAAGAACAGACACTAAACACAATGAATGTCAAAGATATTAATTTCAATTGGACAGGATTACATCGGATTAGATTGGATGGGACTGGATTGACAATCTAATCTAACATATGAGATCTCCATCAAAGGCCACTATTCGTGTGCTTTGTTTGTGTCTACGTGTGTGCATGGTACAGAGAGTGACAAAGACCCACTGCCCAAGTATGTACGTGATGTGTCTATGGTCATGCCTACCAATGACTCTAAAGGAGACAGATATATTTGAAAGTCACTTATCATAATAGTCAGCACTGTTACAGCATAAACACCTACCATATACCTGGTACCAGTACATCCATCCCACATCTGGTACCAGTACATCCATCCCACACCTGGTACCAGTACACCCATCCCACACCTTGTACCAGTACACCCATCCCACACCTTGCACTAGTACACCCATCCCACACCTGGTACCAGTACACACATCCCACACCTTGCACTAGTACACCCATCCCACACCTGGTACCAGTACACACATTCCATATCTTGCACTAGTACACACATCCCATACCTTGCACCAGTACACCCATGTATCCCATACATAATGCTGGTACATACAGACCATGAGATGCTAGTCTAGCATAAACCACCCATGAGGTGTTGAGTGTGTGACAACACGTGTCCTGACTCACTGCCCAGGGGATGAGCTGAGAGGAAGTGGACAAATGCCACCCAACGTTCTTTCTCACTGCAAACAGGTTAGTGACCTCAAGAATGACTTCTTCCTCTGATTTATCCCCTGCAATTACGTCAGGGTGAAATCCAGCCAGGAGATATCGCTTCATCTCACTCAACTTGATGTAACCGGATTTTGAAGAATCCAATTTCCTAAAGATCTGTACATAATGTGTATTTGAAGCATAAATAAAGACAACTACAGCTAATATATTGTACACACAAAACACAACATGCACATGCTTTCCAATATCATACACTCATGAATATTAATAAGCAGAATTAGTACAGTAAGACTTCTGCCATAGAAATTTGATTATAGAAGTGCACAGGTGTGATGATGAGGTCACAGAGGTCTTCACAATAGCTACTGTGCTCAGTGTACAGACTGTGCATACTTTTCCATTGAAGTAACCGGTCATATCCCATTGTATACAACTACACAACTCACTCCTATAATGGTTGTTTTCCTCTTATTACTCATCCCCCCAATTAGGGCCTTGGTAGCCAACTGCTCTGAGGTTAGCCCTGTGCTGTCTGGGTCCATCACCGACCAGAGGACGTTCAAGTCCTGAAACAAGTCACAATGCACCTACACTAAACTCAGTGTGTGTGTGTGTGTGTGTGTGTGTGTGTGTGTGTATGTGTGTGTGTGTGTGTGTGTGTGTGTGTGTGTGTGTGTGTGTGTGTGTGTGTGTGTGTGTGAGTGTGTGTGTGTGTGTGTGTGTGTGTGTGTGTGTGGTGTGTGTGTGTGTGTGTGTGTGTGTGTGTGTGTGTGTGTGTTTGGTATCTGTGACATAGTGGGCGTACATTATCATCTACGTGCTACGTACGTGCATGCTATCAACTCACTTCTGGCGTTATTCCAACATGATAGCTACGGAGGGCTTGTTGAACTGTACGTAAAGATATCCTCCCAGTGTGTGATTTCTCCTCTTCCTGCCTCAAATACCTCCCAAGCCCCACCAAGGTTTTAGTGGCCCTTCCTTGTAACTGATGAGTGACAGCAGCTGTAGCATTGGGTTACACTGTGATACATTGCATGTAACGTGATCTCTGGATACAGGACACACTCTCAATGGCTGCTAGCCACTGTAGACATTGGAGTGGATATGTACATACATTTGTATGTACGTGGCATGCTGCAACACAGGCAACTTGTGGGATAATATCATTCTTAGTGACATTGGAGTGGGACAGGATTACTGAGGGACAGCTCTTGTTTGGCAATAGAGGTGAGTTGGCCATAGCGTCAAAACGGACAGAGTAGTGAGGACTAGAACGTGATCACTGAGGGGACACACACACACACACACACACACACACACAGACATAATATATGTATATTATGTACATATGTACAGTGTATGTTTGTAAGTGTATGTTTGTATTTCTGTGTGAATACCATCCCAGCTTCATGATAGCTAGATTTGAATGATATTGAAGCTGAGGCTACACGTACATTCTGAGGTAAATACATATTATAGCTGCCATCCATGGGATACATCCATGGCACTCAACTCTGGGATGGTATCCAGAGCAACGCTCACTTGTTTGGTCATCATTCAAACTCTCCCAGGTGTTATCAACCCCTTTCAAAACATCACCAAGGAAATTGGTTTCATAATATACATTAGGATACATACAGTGCAAATTGCTATGTAAGTACCCTGGTTAGTACATACCTAACTCTGTTTATTCAAACACTTCACCCAGTCCCTAGCTCATGTACGCTATGTTAAACAGTACTGATAGAAGTACCCCTATTGGGGAAGTACAGATTTGGTGTGCTCTTCAATGTACTCACTAAGCAGGTTGTGCTGTACAAAATACACAACACGTACTTGCACATACAACACACAACCATGCACATACACAATTCGATGTGTCCCTACCTTGAATGGCCTTGATGCTGCTGTTCTCCTTGTGGTGGTCTTCTTGTTGGCTCATAAGAGCTCTTTCTAATACTATTCGCTCTGCTAGGGACTTCCCCTCGAACCTATCCGTATGATGGATGGACAACAAGGTACACCGACCACCTCTGATATCAATCATGTTAGTGGTGTCTCTGCTGAGGAGACTGTGGTGTGATCTCCTCTGTGAACAAAGGGAGTACTCACATGAAGTCCTTCTTAGCTTGCAGATCTACCTCAGTGACTCTAAAGGTGATGTGGGGTTGTTGCTGCAGAGACTCAGGTAAGGACTTCTGTCCAACGGTCTCCAGGGTGAGGTCTGCCCCCTAGCAGGAGGGGGTGGGGGAGGAAGAGTGAGGGGTGAGTGTGGGTGTGTGGAGGTGAAGGTGGGTGGGTGACATTTGTGGAGAACCATACTTTATACCAGTCTAAATCTGCAGGGGTTACCTGGGCATTAATACAAAAGTACACACATACAGTACATACAAATGTGTGTAGGCATGAGTACACCAACGATGGGGTGAGGACAGGGGGTCATCACAATACACTGCATTATATAAATATATACATATGTATGTACATGCATAGATATACGTACATGTTCACTAGGCTTGTGGAATAATTGAGATAATACGATCATCGTTCTCGACATTTGCTACCTTGATAATGATGATGAGGTGAGTGTCGTAGTGATAACACTTCCTCTCTTGTTCACTTCCTGGAAATGTGAATACGCTGGTGTTACCAGCTCAAGCTTTGACTAAACTCGACTTATAATATTGCCCAACACACACCTTCACTAGTTCAATAGCTCATTTCATCTGCTATTCAACGTGCTGGTTCAGACCAAATGTGAAGTTTCAAAGTTTGATCATTACAGGACAGTTAAAAGCACGGCATTATCCAGGTTATTATCATGTTACTCGTGATAACGATGCCTATTGTCACAGTATACTGTACGTAGGCTTCACCATTATTGCACAAGCCCAATGTATACATTTGTACATACGTACATATGCATGACATATGTACGTATGTACATGTATGTGCAAATGTATACTCTAACCTCATATATGTCTGCTAGAGTGTACAATTCTCCTCTACGTCTACCTCTCGGGCGGTAGTACTGTCTTCGGTCAAACATGGCAAAAGCAGAAGGCCTAACAGAACACAGGGTCACCAATAAGAGCTGAGCTCCACAGCAAACAGTTGTTTAGCCATTGGCTGAAGTGCCGGCTAACCTCTTAGCTAGGTGCTTCAGTTCATACACAGCCAGTGTGTCATCTTGAGGGAAGAAGTACCCGTTGATCTCCCGGTGGATGTCCCTGCCACAGCGAGTCACCATGAAACAACTGAACTTTAGTTTCTTCACTGGCTCAATAGGCTCCTTCTGGATGGTCCTGCAGCACAGTCACACACTACGTATGTAAGTGGGGGTCTAACCAGGGAAGTGTACTAACCAGGAATGTGTACTTACCAGGGAAGTGTACTAACCAGGAGTATGTACTAACCAGGAGTGTGTACTAACCAGGAGTATGTCCTAACCAGGAATATGTACTAACCAGGAGTGTGTACTAACCAGGAGTGTGTACTAACCAGGAGTGTGTGCTAACCAGGAGTGTGTGCTAACCAGGAGTATGTACTAACCAGGAGTATGTACTAACCAGGAGTGTTTACTAACCAGGAGTGTTTACTAACCAGGAGTGTGTACTAACCAGGAGTGTGTACTAACCAGGAGTGTGTACTAACCAGGAATGTGTACTAACCAGGAATATGTACTAACCAGGAGTGTGTACTAACCAGGAGTGTTTACTAACCAGGAGTGTGTACTAACCAGGAGTGTGTACTAACCAGGAGTGTGTACTAACCAGGAGTGTGTACTAACCAGGAATATGTACTAACCAGGAATATGTACGTACTAACCAGGAGTGTGTACTACCTAAAGTAGTGTACACGAAAACTAAAATTAGTTTTAGTTATTGATCAAAACTGAAACTGAAAGAGTTAAACATCAAACCAAAAGAGCTTGACCTCCAGTGTCCACGCTGCACCGCATGCGACCACAACAAGTTATAATCTCCTGCCCCCATCAACCAACTGGGGCTCATTGACCTTCTCTACATTGAACTTTGCATCAATTAGGTTTCAAACACTGCACAATTAATTTGATTACACCGTGCAAATAGTAGACTATGTCAGAATAAGACATCTACATATATAGCATACAGGCAAATCACTGGTGGGGCTAAAGAATTCAGGAATACATACCTATGTACATATACGCATGTAAGCACATACATGCCTATGTATGCCACATACATAGTATGTAGTTTCACCACTTTGTGCAACAAATCTATTTATGAATCTCTCTGTGTGTGTGTGTGTGTGCATAAATTTGGGAATGTTATACTTATACTTATATATGGATTCTCACTGGAGCATACGTATATACATGTACATTATTAGGCACACATTCCAAACATACATACGTACGTATGTACTATACACACATAATGTACACGCATACGTATGTCCATACATACTACCATACACACACATACACATACACACACACACCTAGCATTTGGACTTTCCACGAAGGCCACCTTTTTATTATCTCTCTGGTGGTTTGGGGTATTTTTGAGAGGCAAAGAGATGGGGACAGTACGACCATCCTTCCCACTCCCTGCTGTGGTGGTCTCCTTCTCCACCTCCACAGCTACTGGGATGTCCTGAGAAACAATTCAACAGGAATAGACATCAACCACACATCAAATAGAAGTCCCAAGGGTGGGGCTTAAATGTGTGGTGTTCCCGAGGGTGGGGCTTAAATGGGTGGCGTTCCCAAGGGTGGGGCTTAAATGGGTGGCGTTCCCAAGGGTGGGGCTCCAATGGGTGGAGCCCCTGAAGTCTGATTCGAGCTTCAATGGGTGGAACTTGCAAAGGTCTTTCCTATAAACACCTAGAAGGTTCTCTGAAGAAGACTACAATGTGACATTATTTCAACTTAAATTGAATTTACAGGTCTGTAATTAGTAGGTTTCCACCTGGTCTAATTGTTGTGATGAATTCCACAGATCAACATGGCCTTTTGAGGGCACTTGTAATCCGTATCTAATTTTACTATTGGAATGGTTTGAAATTCCAGCACCACACCCTGAACGATGTCAAATGGGACCAACAAGGACGTTCCACACAATATAGACAGTTTTTTACTTGTGTGAGCCTCTGTTCATCTTCGAGGAGGATGATTGGTTCAAACTCATCTCTGTTTAGCCCTAAGATACTAAAGTCCAGTCTTGGCACCCTGTGGGATAGTGAATTGTGTTCACAGAATACACGGACACAGTATGCTGGTATTGCATCACACACATGTACGTACCTTCTCATCCAATTGGCCAACATACATATGTACAAGCATGTACACACACACACACACACACACACACACACACACACACACACACACACACGCACACACACACACACACACACACACACACACACACACACACACGTGCACACACACACACACACACACACACACACACACACACACACACACACACACACACACACACACACACACACACACACACACACACATACACACACACACGCACACACACACACACACACACACACACACACACACACGCACACACACACACACACACACACACACACACACACACACACACACGTGCACACACACACACACACACACACACACACACACACACACACACACACACACACACACACACACACACACACACATACACACACACACGCACACACACACACACACACACACACACACACACACACACGTGCACACACACACACACACACACACACACACACACACACACACACACACACACACACACACACACACACACACACACACACACACACACACACAATCATCAGCATAAGACTAATACCAAAATTGAAATCAATAATGATATTCACCCCGTGCAGCAATTAACAGCTCGATCCGGTAATGCAAATAGGCATACATTATTGATGCAGACCGCATCTTACCCATTAGGGGCCTTTCTACCGCTGGGTCTCCTGAAAGGAACCACAGTCTTCACTTTCGCCTTCCCTTCTTGTGCGGACCAGGCTTGCTTCGTCTGCAGGGAAGAAGATTCGAGTTGTTGCTGCTGTTGTTGCTCAGACGGTGGTTGGTCTTTGAACAGATTTGGAGCCGAAGAGGATCTGAAGAGCAAACCGTCTAGGTATCCGTGGTGTTTCCTAGTCGGTAAGTAGTGCTTTCTATTCCACATTTCCCGCTAACACTCGACCTCCATGTTGACAGTTACTAAGATACGGGCCTCTAGTATCCCGTCCGTATCCGGAGCACCCACCACTAGTATCCGACGTTGTTCAAGAGCCTCATAGAGAGGATACAGGGGACGACATGTTGAGGAGTTGGAGTAGAAATGGCATCGCCATTCGTAAGTTTGCATTTTATCGACACTTGTGATCAAAATTAGGTGTGTACGATCCTATGATGTAAGCTAAAAGGATGAACGTCTCCCCGTTTGACTTGATGTCGCCATTTTGTAGGGTCACGACTTTTGCTCCAGACGAGATTAGCCGCTACGTCCACCGAAGTAGCTAAACCAGGAGGAATGAAGGATTTTCTTATGGACAAAACGGGAGTTACGGGGTTTGGTACTCTTTTGGCCGGTCTCACGGCAGTGTCATTTTCTAAGGAGCTCATCATTATTCACAGCGAGGTAGGTACAGTGGGAATGAGTGTACCGGCGTATTTGCGAGGTTTTGTTGCGTGGTTCGGATACAGTCTATGCCTATGTCGTTAATTCATTCTACACTGGATTGATGTAGACCTAAGTACCTCTCTATGCATACACACATGTATGTAGACCTAGCTCCTCACACATATCATGTATGTACACCCAGCTCCTCACACATATCATGTATGTACACCCAGCTCCTCACACCTATCATGTATGTACACCCAGCTCCTCACACATATCATGTATGTACACCCAGCTCCTCACACCTATCATGTATGTACACCCAGCTCCTCACACCTATCATGTATGTACACCCAGCTCCTCACACATATCATGTATGTACACCCAGCTCCTCACACATATCATGTACGTATGTACACCTAGCTCCTCACACATATCATGTATGTACACCCAGCTCCTCACACATATCATGTATGTACACCCAGCTCCTCACACATATCATGTATGTACACCCAGCTCCTCACACATATCATGTATGTACACCCAGCTCCTCACACATATCATGTGTGTACACCCAGCTCCTCACACATATCATGTATGTACACCCAGCTCCTCACACATATCATGTATGTACACCCAGCTCCTCACACATATCATGTATGTACACCCAGCTCCTCACACATATCATGTGTGTACACCCAGCTCCTCACACATATCATGTATGTACACCCAGCTCCTCACACATATCATGTATGTACACCCAGCTCCTCACACATATCATGTATGTACACCCAGCTCCTCACACATATCATGTGTGTACACCCAGCTCCTCACACATATCATGTATGTACACCCAGCTCCTCACACATGCAAATTGTTCCTTCCTACAGACCATGATTGGGTTGTCCTTTGCTACGGTGGTGTATGCTCTGGTGAAGAACCTTGGTGGTCCTATTGGGGAGTACCTGGACCAGAGATCGGAGGAGATCCTTGACAATCTCAATGTGGAGAGGAATGCTAAAGTAAAGACGCTAGAAGCCAGTATAGAGGCCAACCAGAAACTGCAAGAGAACCTGCAATGTAGAAAAGATATCTTTGAAGTCTTGCAGGTTTGCCTGTTGTAACCTGTGCTCATGTGTGTGTTGCTGTTGTGATCCTATAGGGTTGTGCGTGTGTGTGTGTGTGTGTGTGTGTGCGTGTGTGTGTGTGTGTAGTTGTGTTTGTATGTACCTGTGTATATGTGTATATACATACATACATGTGTACCTAGTTCTGTATCTTGTGTGTATTGTTATACTTGAATTTATAATGTGTACTGTGTATATGTATATATATTATATACATAATATAAACATGTGTGCAAATGTGGATGTACAGTAAGCTTGTGTGTGTGTACCCGTGTGCGCTTGGATTCAGTATGTTTGGTGTTGGTCGTCAGGAGAACAATGCCTTAGGTCTGGAGGAGGAATATCGCCAGCGACAGCTCAGCCTGTTTACAGCAGTGAAGAGGAAGCTGGACTACCAGGTGGACTACGAGAGCACAGAGAGAAGACTGAACCACGAGCATCTGGTGGAGTGGGTGACACAGCAGGTGACTGCTTCTGTTACCGCCAAAGCTGTGAGTTTACGGATTGTGAGGATGTATGCAATGTCTGTACAGTACATGTTGTACAGTACATGTTGTACAGTATGTGTTGTACAGTACATGTTGTATAGATGTGTTGTACAGTACATGTTGTACAGTATGTGTTGTAGAGTACATGTTGTACAGATGTGTTGTACAGTATGTGTTTGCACGATACTTATACAATGTGTATTTGTACAGTACATGATGTACAGTACATGTTGTAGAGTATGTGTTGTACAGTACGTATGTGTTTGCACGATACTTGTACAAGTGTGTTCGTACAACACATGTGCAATGTATGTTTGTACAGTGTTTGCTATAACTGCTTGTACTTTCATTCTCACTTATTGATCTACACCTTGTCATAATTCACTTACGTGAGAGGTTCGCCTGTTGTCATGACAACTGCTTCCCCCCCTTCATCCCTTCAGGATGAGAGTTTTCCAAGGTGCTTGCAAGAGGTGGAGAGATTGGCTGCACAGTCTTAGTTGGATCTGTACCTAGGAACATTTTACCTGGACTATGTTATGATGTTGTAATTTAAATGTTACTAACTGTGGAATTATAGTAATCTTACTAGCATAAGGGTGCTGGTATATAGGCATAGGCAGCGGAACAGGGTGGGGGCCAGGGGGGGCATGCCCCCCCTGGCCCCCACTAATCACAAATGTGGGGTGAAGAATGTCTATGTAGAGTATTGCATGCATGGACACAATTGCAATGAATCATTCATGAGTTCAGCACCATGGCCTTTAGCCCCCCCCACTTGCCAAACCATTCCTCTGCTTATGAATAGGAATGTCTCCATGGTGACCAGACGGGTAATTTTCAATTTGTCGTTGATCACCACAACCTGCCAGTGTCCATAAAACTTTGGAACTAAAATACGTACGTATATATGCGTGCACACATTCCTGGATGTGCTGTGGACCTTGTGGTGACAAGCTAGGAAATGTCATTTGATTGGTGGTCAGTGACAGTGTTGGAAACCAAACTTGTGTGTTTTGTCACCAGTCACAGTGGCCTCCAATGTGGATGGAAACTAACTCACAAAACAATTCCCAGCTTCATATGTGTCCTTTGACCTTAGCTACATTCGTATTTTCAAATGTACGGGATAGTACGATAGGAGTAGAAACATAAGCACCTTCTTGCATAGCTCATGGGGAGAGGGTGTGTCAATCTGATATTTTAACCAGACTTAGCTGTGGATATAAACCAAGTTGTGAAACAATTCCCATCTCCGTATGTGGTCCCTAACCCTTGCTACATTTGGAGGTGCTTAATATTTTTTCAATGTATGGGAAGATATAGGAGAAATAATGCTAAGCACCTTTTTGCATAGCTCATGAGAGAGGGGCGTGTCAACTTGATATTTTAGCCAGACCTAGCTAGGGATGTGAGCTGACTTGTGAAACAAGTCTCATCTCAATAGGTGGCC
The DNA here is from genome assembly GCA_964020155.1 of Chondrilla cf. caribensis. Lineage (NCBI taxonomy): Eukaryota > Metazoa > Porifera > Demospongiae > Chondrillida > Chondrillidae > Chondrilla > Chondrilla cf. caribensis. Next base: position 5,883,630 of record OZ026551.1, on the reverse strand, counting down.
TGTAACCCCAGCTACATTCGGAGGTGCTAAGTATTTTTTAATGTATGGGAAAGTATAGGAAAAAAAAACGCTAAGTACCTTTTGTATACCTCACGGGAAAGGAGGCGTGTCAACTTGATATTTTTACCAGATTTAGCTGCAGATATGAACTAACATACGAAATAATTTCCATCCCTGTATATGGCCTGTAACCATTTCTACATTTAAAGATGCTCAATTATGTTTCAACATATGGAGGATATTATAGGAGAAAAAAACACTAAGTACCTTCTTGTATAGCTCATGGGAAAAGAGACGTGTCCAGTTGATATTTTGCCAGATCGAGCTAAGGACATGAATTATCATATGAAGCAATTCCCATCTCTGTATGTGGCCCGTACCTATTTCTACATATGGAGGTGCCTAATATCATTTCAATGTATGGGAGAGTATAGGAGAAAAAAATGCTAAGCTTCTTTTTGTATTGCTCATTGGAAATGAGGACTTTCAAGTGATACTTTTACCCAACATAACTGGAGACATAAACTAACATGTGAAACAACTCCATCTCCTTATGTGAGTGTGTCCAGTGTCCTATGCATCCGTTTTTGTGTTGATAGACAAATTTTTGATCAGTGACCAAACATATCTCACTTGATATCAGAAGGACCGTACTAGGTCTAGGAGTGTGTCCATGCATTCATATTTGAGCTATGATGCATCAAGCATACACAGGAGAGGTCGTGGTGACCAGCGATAAAATTTGACATTTTTTCTCTTATCACCATGAGGCCTATTTCGCACTCAGGACAGTCTGTATGCATCCAAAATTGTATTGGTGAGTTTGGCATGGACACTGGGCAGCCCTTGGTGACCAGCAAAGGAATGTGAAATCACCTGAGTTTTTGTTATCAGAAGGACCGTATTAGTTCCAGGAAAGTGCCCGTGGATTCGTATTAGAGCTATGATGCATTACGTGCACACAGGAGAGGACGTGGTGACAAGCACAAAAATTGACATTTTTTGGCTTGTCACCACAAGGCCTATAGCTCACAGAGGACGGTTTGTATGCATCCCAAATTGTGTTGGTGAGTTTGGCACGGACACTGGGCAGCCCTTGGTGACAAGCATTGGGATGTAAAATCACCTGAGTGATCACCACAAGGCGTATTACACTCATATTGAAATGTACATACAAATGTATATTTCAAAGTGCCATATGGATACCTGGGAGAATTTTTGATCGGCAACAAAACCTATCATTTTTGTTATCAGAAGGACCGTATTAGTTCCAGGAATGTGCCCGTGGATTTGTAGTAGAGTTATGATGCATTACGTGCACACAGGAGAGGGCGTGGTGACCAGCACAAAAATTGACATTTTTTTGCCTTGTCACCACAAGGCCTATAGCTCACAGAGGACGGTTTGTATGCATCCCAAATTGTGTTGGTGAGTTTGGCACGGACACTGGGCAGCCCTTGGTGACAAGCATTGGGATGTAAAATCACCTGAGTGATCACCACAAGGCGTATTACACTCATATTGAAATGTACATACAAATGTATATTTCCAAGTGCCATATGGACACCTGGGAGAATTTTTGATCGTCAACAATACCTATCATTTTTGTTATCAGAAGGACCGTATTAGTTCCAGGAATGTGCCCGTGGATTTGTATTAGAGCTATGATGCATTACGTGCACACAGGAGAGGACGTGGTGACAAGCACAAAAATTGACATTTTTTTGCTTGTCACCACAAGGCCTATAGCTCACTGAGGACGGTTTGTATGCATCCCAAATTGTGTTGGTGAGTTTGGCACGGACACTGGGCAGGCCTTGGTGACAAGCATTGGGATGTCAGATCACCTGAGTGATCACCACAAGGCGTATTACACTTATATTGAAATGTATATACAAATGTATATTTCCAAGTGCCATGTGGACACCTGGGAGAATTTTTGATCGTCAACAAAACCTATCGTTTTTGTTATCAGAATGACCGTATTAGTTCCAGGAATGTGCCCGTGGATTTGTAGTAGAGTTATGATGCATTACGTGCACACAAGAGAGGGCGTGGTGACAAGCACAAAAATTGACATTTTTTTGCCTTGTCACCACAAGGCCTATAGCTCACAGAGGACGGTTTGTATGCATCCCAAATTGTGTTGGTGAGTTTGGCACGGACACTGGGCAGCCCTTGGTGACAAGCATTGGGATGTAAAATCACCTGAGTGATCACCACAAGGCGTATTACACTCATATTGAAATGTACATACAAATGTATCATTCCAACTGCCATATGGATACCTGGGAGAATTTTTGATCGTCAACAATACCTATCATTTTTGTTATCAGAAGGACCGTATTAGTTCCAGGAATGTGCCCGTGGATTTGTATTAGAGCTATGATGCATTACGTGCACACAGGAGAGGGCGTGGTGACAAGCACAAAAATTGACATTTTTTTGCTTGTCACCACGAGGCCTATAGCTCAAAAAGGACAGCTTGTATGCATCCCAAATTGTGTTGGTGAGTTTGGCACGGACACTGGGCAGCCCTTGGTGACAAGCATTGGGATGGCAGATCACCTCAGTGATCACCACAAGGCGTATTACACTCATATTGAAATGTACATACAAATGTATATTTCCAAGTGCCATATGGGAGAATTTTTGATCGGCAACAAAACCTATCATTTTTGTTATCAGAAGGACCGTATTAGTTCCAGGAATGTGCCCGTGGATTTGTATTAGAGCTATGATGCATTACGTGCACACAGGAGAGGGCGTGGTGACAAGCACAAAAATGGACATTTTTTGCCTTGTCACCACAAGGCCTATAGCTCACTGAGGACGGTTTGTATGCATCCCAAATTGTGTTGGTGAGTTTGGCACGGACACTGGGTAGCCCTTGGTGACAAGCATTGGGATGTAAAATCACCTGAGTGATCACCACAAGGCGTATTACACTCATATTGAAATGTACATACAAATGTATCATTCCAACTGCCATATGGATACCTGGGAGAATTTTTGATCGTCAACAAAACCTATCATTTTTGTTATCAGAAGGACCGTATTAGTTCCAGGAATGTGCCCGTGGATTTGTATTAGAGCTATGATGCATTACGTGCACACAGGAGAGGACGTGGTGACAAGCACAAAAATGGACATTTTTTGGCTTGTCACCACGAGGCCTATAGCTCACAGAGGACGGTTTGTATGCATCCCAAATTGTGTTGGTGAGTTTGGCACGGACACTGGGCAGCCCTTGGTGACAAGCATTGGGATGTAAAATCACCTGAGTGATCACCACAAGGCGTATTACACTCATATTGAAATGTACATACAAATGTATATTTCCAAGTGCCATATGGACAGCTGGGAGAATTTTTGATCGTCAACAAAACCTATCATTTTTGTTATCAGAAGGACCGTATTAGTTCCAGGAATGTGCCCATGGATTTGTATTAGAGCTATGATGCATTACGTGCACACAGGAGAGGGCGTGGTGACAAGCACAAAAATTGACATTTTTTTGCTTGTCACCACGAGGCCTATAGCTCAAAAAGGACGGTTTGTATGCATCCCAAATTGTGTTGGTGAGTTTGGCACGGACACTGGGCAGCCCTTGGTGACAAGCATTGGGATGTAAAATTACCTGAGTGATCACCACAAGGCGTATTACACTCATATTGAAATGTACATACAAATGTATATTTCCAAGTGCCATATGGGAGAATTTTTGATCGGCAACAAAACCTATCATTTTTGTTATCAGAAGGACCGTATTAGTTCCAGGAATGTGCCCGTGGATTTGTATTAGAGCTATGATGCATTACGTGCACACAGGAGAGGGCGTGGTGACAAGCACAAAAATTGACATTTTTTGGCTTGTCACCACGAGGCCTATAGCTCACTGAGGACGGTTTGTATGCATCCCAAATTGTGTTGGTGAGTTTGGCACGGACACTGGGCAGCCCTTGGTGACAAGCATTGGGATGTAAAATCACCTCAGTGATCACCACAAGGCGTATTACACTCATATTGAAATGTACATACAAATGTATATTTCCAAGTGCCATATGGACACCTGGGAGAATTTTTGATCGTTAACAATACCTATCATTTTTGTTATCAGAAGGACCGTATTAGTTCCAGGAATGTGCCCGTGGATTTGTATTAGAGCTATGATGCATTACGTGCACACAGGAGAGGGCGTGGTGACAAGCACAAAAATTGACATTTTTTGGCTTGTCACCACGAGGCCTATAGCTCACTGAGGACGGTTTGTATGCATCCCAAATTGTGTTGGTGAGTTTGGCACGGACACTGGGCAGCCCTTGGTGACAAGCATTGGGATGTAAAATCACCTCAGTGATCACCACAAGGCGTATTACACTCATATTGAAATGTACATACAAATGTATATTTCCAAGTGCCATATGGACACCTGGGAGAATTTTTGATCATCAACAATACCTATCATTTTTGTTATCAGAAGGACCGTATTAGTTCCAGGAATGTGCCCGTGGATTTGTATTAGAGCTATGATGCATTACGTGCACACAGGAGAGGACGTGGTGACAAGCACAAAAATTGACATTTTTTGGCTTGTCACCACGAGGCCTATAGCTCACAGAGGACGGTTTGTATGCATCCCAAATTGTGTTGGTGAGTTTGGCACGGACACTGGGCAGCCCTTGGTGACAAGCATTGGGATGTAAAATCACCTGAGTGATCACCACAAGGCGTATTACACTCATATTGAAATGTACATACAAATGTATATTTCCAAGTGCCATATGGACAGCTGGGAGAATTTTTGATCGTCAACAAAACCTATCATTTTTGTTATCAGAAGGACCGTATTAGTTCCAGGAATGTGCCCATGGATTTGTATTAGAGCTATGATGCATTACGTGCACACAGGAGAGGGCGTGGTGACAAGCACAAAAATTGACATTTTTTTGCTTGTCACCACGAGGCCTATAGCTCAAAAAGGACGGTTTGTATGCATCCCAAATTGTGTTGGTGAGTTTGGCACGGACACTGGGCAGCCCTTGGTGACAAGCATTGGGATGTAAAATTACCTGAGTGATCACCACAAGGCGTATTACACTCATATTGAAATGTACATACAAATGTATATTTCCAAGTGCCATATGGGAGAATTTTTGATCGGCAACAAAACCTATCATTTTTGTTATCAGAAGGACCGTATTAGTTCCAGGAATGTGCCCGTGGATTTGTATTAGAGCTATGATGCATTACGTGCACACAGGAGAGGGCGTGGTGACAAGCACAAAAATTGACATTTTTTGGCTTGTCACCACAAGGCCTATAGCTCACTGAGGACGGTTTGTATGCATCCCAAATTGTGTTGGTGAGTTTGGCACGGACACTGGGCAGCCCTTGGTGACAAGCATTGGGATGTAAAATCACCTCAGTGATCACCACAAGGCGTATTACACTCATATTGAAATGTACATACAAATGTATATTTCCAAGTGCCATATGGACACCTGGGAGAATTTTTGATCGTCAACAATACCTATCATTTTTGTTATCAGAAGGACCGTATTAGTTCCAGGAATGTGCCCGTGGATTTGTATTAGAGCTATGATGCATTACGTGCACACAGGAGAGGACGTGGTGACAAGCACAAAAATTGACATTTTTTGGCTTGTCACCACAAGGCCTATAGCTCACTGAGGACGGTTTGTATGCATCCCAAATTGTGTTGGTGAGTTTGGCACGGACACTGGGCAGCCCTTGGTGACAAGCATTGGGATGTAAAATCACCTGAGTGATCACCACAAGGCGTATTACACTCATATTGAAATGTACATACAAATGTATATTTCCAAGTGCCATATGGACACCTGGGAGAATTTTTGATCGTCAACAATACCTATCATTTTTGTTATCAGAAGGACCATATTAGTTCCAGGAATGTGCCCGTGGATTTGTATTAGAGCTATGATGCATTACGTGCACACAGGAGAGGACATGGTGACAAGCACAAAAATTGACATTTTTTTGCTTGTCACCACAAGGCCTATAGCTCACTGAGGACAGTTTGTATGCATCCCAAATTGTGTTGGTGAGTTTGGCACGGACACTGGGCAGCCCTTGGTGACAAGCATTGGGATGTAAAATCACCTCAGTGATCACCACAAGGCGTATTACACTCATATTGAAATGTACATACAAATGTATCATTCCAAGTGCCATATGGACACCTGGGAGAATTTTTGATCGTCAACAATACCTATCATTTTTGTTATCAGAAGGACCGTATTAGTTCCAGGAATGTGCCCGTGGATTTGTATTAGAGCTATGATGCATTACGTGCACACAGGAGAGGGCGTGGTGACAAGCACAAAAATTGACATTTTTTTGCTTGTCACCACGAGGCCTATAGCTCAAAAAGGACAGCTTGTATGCATCCCAAATTGTGTTGGTGAGTTTGGCACGGACACTGGGCAGCCCTTGGTGACAAGCATTGGGATGTAAAATCACCTCAGTGATCACCACAAGGCGTATTACACTCATATTGAAATGTACATACAAATGTATATTTCCAAGTGCCATATGGGAGAATTTTTGATCGGCAACAAAACCTATCATTTTTGTTATCAGAAGGACCGTATTAGTTCCAGGAATGTGCCCGTGGATTTGTATTAGAGCTATGATGCATTACGTGCACACAGGAGAGGACGTGGTGACAAGCACAAAAATTGACATTTTTTGGCTTGTCACCACGAGGCCTATAGCTCACTGAGGACGGTTTGTATGCATCCCAAATTGTGTTGGTGAGTTTGGCACGGACACTGGGTAGCCCTTGGTGACAAGCATTGGGATGTAAAATCACCTGAGTGATCACCACAAGGCGTATTACACTCATATTGAAATGTACATACAAATGTATATTTCCAAGTGCCATATGGACACCTGGGAGAATTTTTGATCGTCAACAATACCTATCATTTTTGTTATCAGAAGGACCGTATTAGTTCCAGGAATGTGCCCGTGGATTTGTATTAGAGCTATGATGCATTACGTGCACACAGGAGAGGACGTGGTGACAAGCACAAAAATTGACATTTTTTGGCTTGTCACCACAAGGCCTATAGCTCACAGAGGACGGTTTGTATGCATCCCAAATTGTGTTGGTGAGTTTGGCACGGACACTGGGCAGCCCTTGGTGACAAGCATTGGGATGTAAAATCACCTGAGTGATCACCACAAGGCGTATTACACTTATATTGAAAAAGGCAAAAAGGTGCTTAGCGTTTTCTCTCCTATACTCTCCCATGCATTAAAAAAGTATTAGGCACCCCCTAATGTAGCTGGGATTACGGACCATTTATTGTTTCACAAGTTAGCTCACATCCCCAGCTAGTTCTGGCTAAAATATCTAGTTGACACACCCCCTCTCTCATGAGCTATGCAAAAGGGTGCTTAGCGTTTTCTCTCCTATACTCTCCCATACATTGAAAATATTGGTATTGGTATTGGCATCTTATTTTACGTGGGGACCCCTTTAGCCTGAGGCTACTTTTCAAGGGGCCCACGAATCATAGAGTACAACAATCACACTTATTACTAGTTAATTATTAGTCTATCTATCTATTAATCAAAGTTAATCAAAGTTTGGTGGCTTCTTCATTTCTTTGTCCCTTGTGTTGGCAGGGGGGTGCAGGGAAAAAATCTTGGTTTTCTGGATTCGATCCTGGGCAAGATCACTTCTAGCCCTCCACTCAGTCTTCTCAGCCACCAGCACCCCCCCAAATAAAAAGAAAATATTAAGCACCTCCGAATGTAGCTGGGGTTATGGGCCACCTATTGAGATGAGACTTGTTTCACAAGTAAACTCACATCCCTAGCTAGGTCTGGCTAAAATATCAAGTTGACACGACCCCTCTCTCATGAGCTATGCAAGAAGGTGCTTAGCATTTTCTCTCCTATACTTTCCCATACATTGAAAATATTAAGCACCTCCGAATGTAGCTGGAGTTTTGGGTTAGCTATGGAGATGTGACTTGTTTCACAAGTAAGCTCACATCCGCAGCTAGGTCTAGCTAAAATATCAAGTTGACACGACCCCTCTCTCATGAGCTATGCAGAAAGGTGCTTAGCGTTTTCTCTCCTATACTTTCCCATACATTGAAAACATATTAAGCACCTCCGAATGTAGCTGGGGTTACGGGCCACCTATTGAGATGAGACTTGTTTCACAAATTACCTCACATCCCCAGCTAGGTCTGGCTAAAGTATCTAGTTGACACGACCCCTCTCTCATGAGCTATGCAAAAAGGTGCTTAGCATTTTCTCTCCTATACTTTCGTATACATTGAAAAAATATTAAGCACCTCCAAATGTAGCTGGGGTCATGGGCCACCTATTGAGATGAGACTTGTTTCACAAATTACCTCACATCCCCAGCTAGGTCTGGCTAAAGTATCTAGTTGACACGACCCCTCTCTCATGAGCTATGCAAAAAGGTGCTTAGCATTTTCTCTCCTATACATTGAAAAAATATTAAGCACCTCCAAATGTAGTTGGGGTTATGGGCCACCTATTGAGATGAGACTTGTTTCACAAATTACCTCACATCCCCAGCTAGATCTGGCTAGAATATCAAGTTGACACCCCCCCTCTCTCATGAGCTATGCAAAAAGGTGCTTAACGTTTTCTCTCCTATATTTTCCCATACATTGAAAATGTATTAAGCACCTCCGAATGTAGCTGGAGTATTGGGTTAGGTACGGAGGTGGGAATTGTTTTATAAGTAAGCTCATATCCCCAGCTAGGTCTGGCTAAAATATCAAGTGGACACGCCCCCTCTCTCATGGGCTATGCAAAAAAGTGCTTAGCGTTTTCTCTCCTATACTTTCCCATACATTGAACAAATATTAAGCACCTCCGAATCTAGCTGGGGTTATGGGCCACCTATTGAGATGAGACTTGTTTCACAAGTTAGCTCATATCCTAAGCTAGGTCTGGCTAAAATATCAAGTTGACACAACCCCTCTCTCATGAGCTATGCAAAAAGGTGCTTAGCGTTTTCTCTCCTATACTTTCCCATACATTGAAAAAATATTAAGCACCTCCGAATGTAGCTGGGGTTACGGGACACCTATTGAGATGAGACTTGTTTCACAAGTTATTTCACGTCCCCAGCTAGGTCTGGCTAAAATATCTAGTTGACACGACCCCTCTCTCATGAGCTATGCAAAAAGGTGCTTAGCGTTTTCTCTCCTATACTTTCCCATACATTGAAAAAATATTAAGCACCTCCGAATGTAGCTGGGGTTACGGGACACCTATTGAGATGAGACTTGTTTCACAAGTTATTTCACGTCCCCAGCTAGGTCTGGCTAAAATATCTAGTTGACACGACCCCTCTCTCATGAGCTATGCAAAAAGGTGCTTAGCGTTTTCTCTCCTATACTTTCCCATACATTGAAAAAATATTAAGCACCTCCGAATGTAGCTGGAGTTACGGGCCACCTATTGAGATGAGACTTGTTTTACAAGTTAGCTCACGTCTCCAGCTAGGTCTGGCTAAAATACCAAGTTGACACGACCCCTCTCTCATGAGCTATGCAAAAAGGTGCTTAGCGTTTTCTCTCCTATACTTTCCCATACGTACGTACATTGAAAAAATATTAAGCACCTCCAAATGTAGCTGGGGTTATGGGCCACCTATTGAGATGAGACTTGTTTCACAAGTTAGCTCACGTCCCCAGCTAGGTCTGGCTAAAGTATCTAGTTGACACGACCCCTCTCTCATGAGCTATGCAAAAAGGTGCTTAGCGTTTTTTCTCCTATACTCTCCCATATGTACGTACATTGAAAAAATATTAAGCACCTTCCAATGTAGCTGGGGTTACAGGTCACCAATTGAGATGAGACTTGTTTCACAAGTTAGCTCACGTCCCCAGCTAGGTCTGGCTAAAATACCAAGTTGACACGCCCCCTCTCTCATGAGCTATGCAAAAAGGTGCTTAGCGTTTTCTCTCCTATACTTTCCCATACGTACATTGAAAAAATATTAAGCACCTCCAAATGTAGCTGGGGTTATGGGCCACCTATTGAGATGAGACTTGTTTCACAAGTTAGCTCATGTCCCCAGCTAGGTCTGGCTAAAATATCAAGTTGACACGACCCCTCTCTCATGAGCTATACAAAAAGGTGCTTAGCGTTTTCTCTCCTATACTCTCCCATACATTGAAAATATTAAGCACCTCCGAATGTAGCTGGGGTTATGGGCCGCCTATTGAGATGAGACTTGTTTCACAAGTAAACTCACATCCCTAGCTAGGTCTGGCTAAAATATCAAGTTGACACGACCCCTCTCTCATGAGCTATGCAAAAAGGTGCTTAGCGTTTTCTCTCCTATACTCTCCCATACATTGAACAAATATTAAGCACCTCCGAATGTAGCTGGGGTTACGGGACACCTATTGAGATGAGACTTGTTTCACAAGTTAGCTCACGTCCCCAGCTAGGTCTGGCTAAAATATCAAGTTGACACGCCCCCTCTCTCATGAGCTATGCAAAAAGGTGCTTAGCGTTTTCTCTCCTATACTCTCCCATACATTGAAAAATATTAAGCACCTTCCAACGTAGCTGGGGTTACAGGTCACCAATTGAGATGGGAATTCTTTCACAAGTTAGCTCACGTCCCCAGCTAGGTCTGGCTAAAATATCAAGTTGACACGCCCCCTCTCTCATGAGCTATACAAAAAGGTGCTTAGTGTTTTCTCTCCTATACTTTCGCATACATTGAAAATATTAAGCACCTCCGAATGTAGCTGGAGTTATGGGCCACCTATTGAGATGAGACTTGTTTCACAAGTAAACTCACATCCCTAGCTAGGTCTGGCTAAAATATCAAGTTGACACGACCCCTCTCTCATGAGCTATGCAAAAAGGTGCTTAGCGTTTTTTCTCCTATACTTTCCCATACATTGAAAATATTTAGCACCTCCGAATGTAGCTGGAGTTATGGGCCGCCTATTGAGATGAGACTTGTTTCATAAGTAAACTCACATCCCTAGCTAGGTCTGGCTAAAATATCAAGTTGACACGACCCCTCTCTCATGAGCTATGCAAAAAGGTGCTTAGCGTTTTTTCTCCTATACTCTCCCATACGTACATTGAACAAATATTAAGCACCTCCGAATGTAGCTGGGGTTACGGGCCACCTATTGAGATGAGACTTGTTTCACAAGTTAGCTCACGTCCCCAGCTAGGTCTGGCTAAAATATCAAGTTGACACGACCCCTCTCTTATGAGCTATACAAAAAGGTGCTTAGCATTTTTTCTCCTATACTCTCCCATACATTGAAAAAATATTAAGCACCTTCCAATGTAGCTGGGGTTACAGGTCACCAATTGAGATGGGAATTCTTTCACAAGTTAGCTCACGTCTCCAGCTAGGTCTGGCTAAAATATCAAGTTGACATGCCCCCTCTCTCATGAGCTATGCAAAAAGGTGCTTAGCGTTTTCTCTCCTATACTTTCCTATACGTGTACGTACATTGAAAAAATATTAAGCACCTCCAAATGTAGCTGTGGTTATGGGCCACCTATTGAGATGAGATTTATTTCACAAGTTAGTTCACGTCCCCAGCTAGGTCTGGCTAAAATATCAAGTTGACACGACCCCTCTCTCATGAGCTATGCAAAAAGGTGCTTAGCGTTTTTTCTCCTACGTATACTCTCCCATACAGTACATTGAACAAATATTAAGCACCTCCGAATGTAGCTGCGGTTACGGGCAACCTATTGAGATGAGACTTGTCTCACAAGTTAGTTCACATCCCCAGCTAGGTCTGGCTAAAATATAAAGTTGACACGACCCCTCTCTCATGAGCTATGCAAAAAGGTACTTTGCATTTTCTCTCCTATACTTTCGTATACATTTAAAAAATATTAAGCACCTCCAAATGTAGCTGGGGTTATGGGCCACCTATTGAGATGAGACTTGTTTCACAAGTAAACTCACATCCCTAGCTAGGTCTGGCTGAAATATCAAGTTGACACGACCCCTCTCTCATGAGCTATACAAAAAGGTGCTTAGCGTTTTTTCTCCTATACTCTCCCATACAGTACATTGAACAAATATTAAGCACCTTCCAATGTAGCTGGGGTTATGGGCCACCTATTGAGATGAGACTTGTTTCACAAGTTAGCTCACGTCCCCAGCTAGGTCTGGCTAAAATATCAAGTTGACACGCCCCCTCTCTCATGAGCTATGCAAAAAGGTGCTTAGCGTTTTCTCTCCTATACTCTCCCATACATTGAAAAATATTAAGCACCTTCCAATGTAGCTGGGGTTACAGGTCACCAATTGAGATGGGAATTCTTTCACAAGTTAGCTCACGTCCCCAGCTAGGTCTGGCTAAAATATCAAGTTGACACGCCCCCTCTCTCATGAGCTATGCAAAAAGGTGCTTAGCGTTTTCTCTCCTATACTTTCCCATACATTGAAAAAATATTAAGCACCTCCAAATGTAGCTGGGGTTACGGGCCACCTATTGAGATGAGACTTGTTTCACAAGTTAGCTCACGTCCCCAGCTAGGTCTGGCTAAAGTATCTAGTTGACACGACCCCTCTCTCATGAGCTATACAAAAAGGTGCTTAGTGTTTTCTCTCCTATACTCTCCCATACATTGAAAATATTAAGCACCTCCGAATGTAGCTGGAGTTATGGGCCACCTATTGAGATGAGACTTGTTTCACAAGTAAACTCACATCCCTAGCTAGGTCTGGCTAAAATATCAAGTTGACACGACCCCTCTCTCATGAGCTATGCAAAAAGGTGCTTAGCGTTTTTTCTCCTATACGTACTTTCCCATACATTGAAAATATTAAGCACCTCCGAATGTAGCTGGAGTTATGGGCCACCTATTGAGATGAGACTTGTTTCACAAGTAAACTCACATCCCTAGCTAGGTCTGGCTAAAATATCAAGTTGACACGACCCCTCTCTCATGAGCTATGCAAAAAGGTGCTTAGCGTTTTTTCTCCTATACGTACTTTCCCATACATTGAAAATATTAAGCACCTCCGAATGTAGCTGGAGTTATGGGCCGCCTATTGAGATGAGACTTGTTTCACAAGTAAACTCACATCCCTAGCTAGGTCTGGCTAAAATATCAAGTTGACACGACCCCTCTCTCATGAGCTATGCAAAAAGGTGCTTAGCGTTTTTTCTCCTATACTCTCCCATACATTGAACAAATATTAAGCACCTCCGAATGTAGCTGGGGTTACGGGCCACCTATTGAGATGAGACTTGTTTCACAAGTTAGCTCACGTCCCCAGCTAGGTCTGGCTAAAATATCAAGTTGACACGACCCCTCTCTCATGAGCTATACAAAAAGGTGCTTAGCATTTTTTCTCCTATACTCTCCCATACATTGAAAAAATATTAAGCACCTTCCAATGTAGCTGGGGTTACAGGTCACCAATTGAGATGGGAATTCTTTCACAAGTTAGCTCACGTCTCCAGCTAGGTCTGGCTAAAATATCAAGTTGACACAACCCCTCTCTCATGAGCTATGCAAAAAGGTGCTTAGCGTTTTCTCTCCTATACTTTCCTATACGTGTACATTGAAAAAATATTAAGCACCTCCAAATGTAGCTGTGGTTATGGGCCACCTATTGAGATGAGATTTATTTCACAAGTTAGTTCACGTCCCCAGCTAGGTCTGGCTAAAATATCAAGTTGACACGACCCCTCTCTCATGAGCTATGCAAAAAGGTGCTTAGCGTTTTTTCTCCTACGTATACTCTCCCATACAGTACATTGAACAAATATTAAGCACCTCCGAATGTAGCTGCGGTTACGGGCAACCTATTGAGATGAGACTTGTCTCACAAGTTAGTTCACATCCCCAGCTAGGTCTGGCTAAAATATAAAGTTGACACGACCCCTCTCTCATGAGCTATGCAAAAAGGTACTTTGCATTTTCTCTCCTATACTTTCGTATACATTTAAAAAATATTAAGCACCTCCAAATGTAGCTGGGGTTATGGGCCACCTATTGAGATGAGACTTGTTTCACAAGTAAACTCACATCCCTAGCTAGGTCTGGCTGAAATATCAAGTTGACACGACCCCTCTCTCATGAGCTATACAAAAAGGTGCTTAGCGTTTTTTCTCCTATACTCTCCCATACAGTACATTGAACAAATATTAAGCACCTTCCAATGTAGCTGGGGTTATGGGCCACCTATTGAGATGAGACTTGTTTCACAAGTTAGCTCACGTCTCCAGCTAGGTCTGGCTAAAATATCAAGTTGACACGCCCCCTCTCTCATGAGCTATGCAAAAAGGTGCTTAGCGTTTTCTCTCCTATACTCTCCCATACATTGAAAAATATTAAGCACCTTCCAATGTAGCTGGGGTTACAGGTCACCAATTGAGATGGGAATTCTTTCACAAGTTAGCTCATGTCCCCAGCTAGGTCTGGCTAAAATATCAAGTTGACACGCCCCCTTTCTCATGAGCTATGCAAAAAGGTGCTTAGCGTTTTCTCTCCTATACTTTCCCATACATTGAAAAAATATTAAGCACCTCCAAATGTAGCTGGGGTTACGGGCCACCTATTGAGATGAGACTTGTTTCACAAGTTAGCTCACGTCCCCAGCTAGGTCTGGCTAAAGTATCTAGTTTACACGCCCCCTCTCTCATGAGCTATGCAAAAAGGTGCTTAGCGTTTTCTCTCCTATACTCTCCCATACATTGAAAAAATATTAAGCACCTTCCAATGTAGCTGGGGTTACAGGTCACCAATTGAGATGGGAATTCTTTCACAAGTAAACTCACATCCCTAGCTAGGTCTGGCTAAAATATCAAGTTGACACGACCCCTCTCTCATGAGCTATGCAAAAAGGTGCTTAGCGTTTTCTCTCCTATACGTACTTTCCCATACATTGAACAAATATTAAGCACCTCCAAATGTAGCTGGGGTTATGGGCCACCTATTGAGATGAGACTTGTTTCACAAGTTAGCTCACGTCCCCAGCTAGGTCTGGCTAAAATATCAAGTTGACACGCCCCCTCTCTCATGAGCTATGCAAAAAGGTGCTTAGCGTTTTCTCTCCTATACTCTCCCATACATTGAACAAATATTAAGCACCTCCGAATGTAGCTGGGGTTACGGGACACCTATTGAGATGAGACTTGTTTCACAAGTTAGCTCACGTCCCCAGCTAGGTCTGGCTGAAATATCAAGTTGACACGACCCCTCTCTCATGAGCTATACAAAAAGGTGCTTAGCGTTTTCTCTCCTATACTTTCGCATACATTGAAAATATTAAGCACCTCCGAATGTAGCTGGAGTTATGGGCCACCTATTGAGATGAGACTTGTTTCACAAGTAAACTCACATCCCTAGCTAGGTCTGGCTAAAATATCAAGTTGACACGACCCCTCTCTCATGAGCTATGCAAAAAGGTGCTTAGCCATTTTTCTCCTATACTCTCCCATACATTGAACAAATATTAAGCACCTCCGAATGTAGCTGGGGTTACGGGACACCTATTGAGATGGGAATTCTTTCACAAGTTAGCTCACGTCCCCAGCTAGGTCTGGCTAAAATATCAAGTTGACACAACCCCTCTCTCATGAGCTATGCAAAAAGGTGCTTAGCGTTTTTTCTCCTATACTCTCCCATACATTGAAAAAATATTAAGCACCTCCAAATGTAGCTGGAGTTATGGGCCACCTATTGAGATGAGACTTGTTTCACAAGTAAACTCACATCCCTAGCTAGGTCTGGCTAAAATATCAAGTTGACACGACCCCTCTCTCATGAGCTATGCAAAAAGGTGCTTAGCGTTTTTTCTCCTATACTTTCGCATACATTGAAAATAATAAGCACCTCCGAATGTAGCTGGAGTTATGGGCCACCTATTGAGATGAGACTTGTTTCACAAGTAAACTCACATCCCTAGCTAGGTCTGGCTAAAATATCAAGTTGACACGACCCCTCTCTCATGAGCTATGCAAAAAGGTGCTTAGCGTTTTCTCTCCTATACTTTCCCATACATTGAAAAAATATTAAGCACCTCCGAATGTAGCTGGAGTTTTAGGTTAGCTACGGAGGTGGGAATTGTTTCAGAAGGTGCTTAAGGTTTTCTCTCCTATATGTACTCTCCCATACATTTAAAAACTATTAAGCACCTCCGAATGTTGATATTTGGTCAAGACCTATATTTCAGGTCTGAAACTGAATTCTGATACAATCCCTAACTCTGTACAAGGCCTATAACTCTAATTATATCTGGAGTTGATTAGGAATATTATTTCAATTTATGAGGAGAATAAGGGGAAAAGTTATACACTTCCTGTTTTGCCTCTTTGCAGAGGTGTGTCAACCTGATACTAGGTCCAAACCTAGCTTATGTCTAAAACTGGGATGAGGGGTGTGTCAACCTAATGTTTGTACTAGATCTAGCTGAGAACGCAAACTTAATCATGACACAACCTCCATCTCCGTAGGAGGTGGCCGAATGTACGTATACAGTCCTTGGTGTGTGCACATCGTGTACAAATCACATACATTCTCTCATTCTCTGGTGTACCCTAACTTCTGACTCCTACGTACGTATGTGTGCACCTATGTTTACCTATGTTCCTGTAATGATGTAGAATAATGGTGGATGTACAGTGCAGCAAATCCTCGTTAATCCGCCTCAATTAATTTCAAAAATAGATGGATTGTCCTCATATATTACATTGGCACCGGGAAATTGTGGTGGATTAAGCAGTGGTGGACTAACGAGGATTCGCTGTATACAGTTTACTATTGGATGACTTTTGATTTACTCTTTATAAAATTGTATTATAATGACAGTGCATAAATGTGAATAGAACTGTAGAGATGAAAATAATGGAGATTATAATACAATATGACATAAACAGCAATAATTAATCATATCTTAATTAACTTGGATTAGTGGAATCACACACAGTACTCAGGACAGCCGTTGCCTTGACTGGTAGGTTGGCAAAGAGAAGGTTCTTTCCTCCAGGGACTACGAGCGGTTGTAGATCGTCGGGGAGAGACTGTACGTGGTGGAGTTGGAGGCAGTACACTTCGGCCAGGGAGAGGATTTCGTCAGCATTCATTCCCATAGCGAGGTCATTCACAAACTATGAATATTATTAGTGAATAAGGGTGTTTAATCACAGAGAATGTAGTGTGTGTGTGTGTGTGTGTGTGTGTGTGTGTGTGTGTGTGTGTGTGTGTGTGTGTGTGTGTGTGTGTGTGTGTGTGTGTGTGTGTGTGTGTGTGTGTGTGTGTGTGTGTGTGTGTGTGTGTGTGTGTGTGTGTGTGTGTGTGTGTGTGTGTGTGTGTGTGTGTGTGTGTGTGTGTGTGTGTGTGTGTGTGTGTGTGTGTGCTACATATTCAAGCAAGTCTGACCATGTGCCTCACAAAATGTAGCAACACCACACAGCTACGACCACGCCCCTTACCCGGATGATTCCAGATTGATCCTGTTCGTTAATAATCCCCTCTTTATACTTCCCTAATATAGCCAGTGCTATAAATAGTGCATAGTCTGTAGACAACACACCACTCCATATGACCTCCCAAATCTGCATGATGTCATTGTAGGTAAATTCCCTTTTGAAGTTCACCAGCAGCCACCGAAAAGCGAAGAACATGTTGTTTGCTCCGAGCTCCCCTAGAGAGAACAACAACAAACATGCCTTCAAGACCAAACAACAACAATTAGACCCAGACTAGATACACAATGCTAGAATTTGGAAGACGTCAACAACAACAAATATGACAGAAAACTCACTTAGGTAGTCGTAGAGTTCGGGCTCTTGTACAGACAACAACAAACGTAGAACCTTCAAGCGGTATTTTGTTCTCTGTTGAGACTTTTCAAAGTACTTGTGCTACAGAGAAGGGCCATAATGAAATACGTACTACACACATGAACGAATGTGGGTGTTGCCAGGTTACCCCCGTCTACCCCCCAACAGTAAACAACAGCCAAATAAGGACTCCACACAGCTCCCCACACGCTATGAGTGGTCCTACACAGCTAGCTCACCACCATATCCATGTAGCCCACGAAACACCAAAATGAGTCAATCTCGTTGTCCATCACAGCTAGCAGTGGAGCCAGCAGATCGCTCATGCCCTGAACATATCCTGAACAGAAATACAGGTGAGAGTACATAAGTAGCTACTGTATGTACACAACCTCTGATGTGTCTCTGCATCCTATGTATGTATGTGAGTATTCCTGTTAGGCCACACCCACTGACACACCCACCTAAGTCCACATTATAGATGAGATATGTACGCAAAATGTCCTCCATTTGCTTGATCTTCACGCCTTCACCATCCTTGTATAGAGAGGTCTCCCTGTCTGTCCTCAACACATCCTTGGCTGAGAGAGTTCAGCAAGCAGTTATCTACGTCCACACTGATTAACTTACACCCACACTAACCGCACACACATTGGCCAACCACACCCACACTAATCTCACACACATTGGCCAACCACACCCACACTAACCGCACACACATTGGCCAACCACACCCACACTCATCTCACACACATTGGCCAACCACACCCACACTAACCGCACACACATTGGCCAACCACACCCACACTAACCACACACACATTGGCCAACCACACCCACACTCATCTCACACACATTGGCCAACCACACCCACACTCACCTCACACACATTGGCCAATCACACCCACACTAATCTCACACACACTAACCAACCACACCCACACTAACCAACCACACCCACACTAACCAACCACACCCACACTAACCAACCACACTCACACTAACCAACCACAGCCACATTAGCCAACCACACCCACACTAACCAACCACACCCACACTCACTTATTAGTTGGGAACATTCTCGATAAACACTAAAGTTCTTAATCTGCGTCTCCGTCATTGACTGCCACTGCTTCTTCATACAGAAGTACTCCTCTCTGAAGATGGTGATAGAAGGAGGCATCACCATGTGTGCCTGGGTGATGGCTCTTGGAAACTCACTCCTTCTGTTGTCTCCTCTCCATTCTCTCCAGGTCAGTTTCTTGGAAGGAGAAGTATCCTAAGAGATACTTCCACACCTCTCGACGTAGGACAGGTTCAATTCCCTACCAGTAGTAGAGAAGAAAGGTGTGTGTGTGTGTGTGTGTGTGTGTGTGTGTGTGCGTGTGTGTGTGTGTGTGTGTGTGTGCGTGTGCGCGTGTGTATGTGTGTGTGCGCGCGCGCGCGTGTGTGTGAGTGTACATACATGTGCATGTGTGTGCATGTGTACATTTGTACGCTCCTGCACATGTCCACGACATGTTGCCAGGTGTCACCAGCTCACCCCTGTGAACACATGAACACGGAATTTGCTCTCGTTTTCGTAACTAATCCTGCCATCGAAATCCCTATACATTTCCCAGTCTTCTCTCGTGACGGGAGATCTCCGAGGGTGTGTCCCAGGCAGAGGAGGTAACAAGCCCTATGAAGAACAGAAAATTGTGGAAGGGAAATCCCCACCTATAATCACCATGGTAACGAACCCTGACATCATCAACCAATTGAAACTCTGTGAGCAGCGAGTTTTCTGTGTCCAAGCGCCCGATGGCCGGCTTATCTGACTGGTGGCAGATGATGGAGGCTGCCTCCACCTCTCTCTCCTCCTCATCCTCCTCTGTGCCCGGACGCTTCTCTGTTGCAGGGGAAAAGTGTGTTTACCACACAGTACACACAGTACATGCACAGTACACACACAGTACACGCACAGTACATGCACAGTACATGCATAGAGCATGCACAGTACATGTACAGTACATGCATACTACATGCACAGTACTTACACAGTACATGCTCAATACATGCACTGGGTCCACAATACCCACTTGGTACACACTAACCTGGTAGTGGCTTAGATTGGAGTATGTTGGATTTCACAAACTTGGTAACTTTTGAAAAACCAACAACGACATCCTCCACTGCTGATATTAGACCATCTCCAGTCTGTAGGGAGTGTGGTGGTGGGGATGGTGAGAGGTGTGGTGGGGATGGTGAGAGGTGTGGTGGGGATGGTGAGAGGTGTGGTAGGGATGGTGAGAGGTGTAGTGGGGATAGTGAGAGGTGTGGTGGGGATGGTGAGAGGTGTAGTGGGGATAGTGAGAGGTGTGGTGGGGATGGTGAGAGGTGTAGTGGGGATAGTGAGAGGTGTGGTGGGGATGGTGAGAGGTGTAGTGGGGATAGTGAGAGGTGTGGTGGGGATGGTGAGAGGTGTGGTGGGGATGGTGAGGGGTGTGGTGGGGATGGTGAGGGGTGTGGTGGGGATGGTGAGAGGTGTGGTGGGGATGGTGAGAGGTGTGGTGAGGATGGTGAGAGGTATGGTGGGGATGGTGAGAGGTGTGGTGGGGATAGTGAGAGGTGGGTGGGGATAGTGAGAGGTGGGTGGGGATGGTGAGAGGTGTGGTGGGGATAGTGAGAGGTGTGGTGGGGATGGTGAGAGGTGTGGTAGGGATGGTGAGAGGTGTGGTGGGGATGGTGAGAGTTGTGGTGGGGATGGTGAGAGGTGGGTGGGGATAGTGAGGTGTGGTGGGGATGGTGAAAGATAGATGAACAAAGTGATTGATAGACGTGGGGGGATGGCTGATCTTACCATCTGTTTCTTCGATCCATCTCTCACTACTCTAGGGAGCTGAAAGGGGCTGGTCGGAGGTTTTTTAGCAAAACGGGAGAAATCTTCCACAAGTAGCAGCTTGAGGTCATTACCCGACCTTTAGGTAGGCATTATGGAGGGAATAAAAACATGTATATACACATCAACACACACACACACACACACACACACACACACACACACACACACACACACACACACACACACATACAAACACACACGCGTACACACACACACACACACACACACACACACACAAGTACACACACACACACACACACACACACACACACACACACACACACACACACACCTGACAAGGTAGGTGAACCTCTGCATGGCAGATAAGAAGGTGGAGGTCCCTCCATCCTGGAAAGTGAGAGGTGCAACTGTTTCGTTGTTGGTGAGATGGAAGAGGAGGGAGGATGATTTGCCGGGAATTGGGTTTTCCCGGACCCATTCCAACCTTTCAATTGGGAAGTGAATCAGTAGTCTGGGTGGTGCTCGGTAAGTCTATGATGTAGGCAACACAAAGATGTGATTTAGTGCGAATGAGATCACTGAGTGAACAGGAGATGGTCATGGTAGCATACACATACAGTGAGACCTCTCTAATCCGCCCCTGTAATAAGTGTATGTGCATACTTATGTTTGCATGTATGTTTGCATGTGCATGTTTGTGTTTGCATGCATGTGTACATGTGTACAGTTGTACTCACATGAGCATGCACTTTGACATGCATGGGGAACAATCACTCACGTTCTCATGTTGGGGTGGGGGAGGTCGTGGGGGTGGGACCACGTTATCCTTTTCCCCAGCGGTGAAGGTCACTCCATTCTCTCCAGTAGAAATGTGACCGTTCTCCTGATCTGACACATTACTCTGTGTATTACCCTCTGACACACTGTTCCCACTCCCACTTCCCAGGATGGGATCAGGGACGGTCAAATCAGACACGTCTATCTGTGTGTCTTCGATGATGGTCCATGTATCCTCGCTACCAGCAGAGAAGAGGCTCTGGACATCAGCTACTGTCAGCTCAGAAGGAGACCAGTTGACATAGGCTTTATCATTCTGCAGAGGAGTGACAGAGGAGGAAATACTGGAACCACCACAACAAATGGACTGTCATACCCCCAATGGACTACCACCCCCCCAATGGACTACCACACCCCCGATGGACTACCACACCCCCAATGGACTACCACACCCCCAATGGACTACCACACCCCCAATGGACTACCACACCCCCGATGGACTACCACACCCCCAATGGACTACCACACCCCCAATGGACTACCACACCCCCGATGGACTACCACACCCCCAATGGACTACCACACCCCCGATGGACTACCACACCCCCAATGGACTACCACACCCCCAATGGACTACCACACCCCCGATGGACTACCACACCCACTGTGACACTACCACACTCCCAATGGACTACCACACCCATTGTAAAACTACCACACCCACTCTTGGCCCACCACCCACCTCCTTGACGATCCTCAGCACCCCGTCCAGTGGTATCTCGAACCCCGCTGCGGACTCCTCCGCTGGGATGCTGTACTGGACGTGTTCCACCTTACAGACCACCTGGAGGACACAAACGGTTGGAATACACTACTTTAACTACTAGTTCATACACTCTAACCTCGTGTGCGCATACACATCTGCACGTTAATGACTACAGTATCGATAGGTAACTCATAGCGGGGATAGAAAGGGCTATTAATCAACTTTACGGCCACAATCCCACAAGTATACCGGACGTACACGGTAAACTACGATGTACCATAGACGTGGGGTCAATTCACGTTTGATGGTCAATACTCACGTCTTTCTCAGGAAATTCCATCTTTACTTTAATAGTAGCTGCACAAGAAACAACAACAACACGCTAGATTCTACTGCGGAAAGGATAATGATATAATACGATCAGGACGGCGGACATTTTAGCTTCCCATGACGAGCATGTGATTTCTTAAAATAGTAACGGGAAGCATTACATCATTAATTGCGAATCGGCTGGCAATTACGTGTAGTAACGTTTCCTGTTACATGGAAAGTCGATTCCGTTTCATAAATACTTCCGAACCATATCCGGTACCTCAAGCAATACAAGTAAATACAGCTTTTGAGAAGAATTATAATTAATGAAATATACAAATCATGAGAAAAAGAAAATATTCACCACTTGATCGTCAATGCTGAAGACTCTTTTTCAATTGCATGATATCGGGTGTGTAAGACCTTTGGAGAGGGAGAGGGAGAGGAATTGATGAAGGTGAGGCTACTGTATAACACCACTAAGCACCCCCTGTTACCACCTGATACCACCTAATACCACCTGATACCACCTGATACCACCTAATACCACCTGATACCACCTGATACCACCTAATACCACATGATACCACCTGATACCATTTGATACCACCTGATACCACCTAATACCACCTAATACCACCTGATGCACTGTTGTACCTTTAGTCTGTACTCCTGGTCACACAACCATGACCTGTAGATTTCATCTATAAGGGGATTTTCCCTTGGAGTTCGAACACTATTAACAATTAATAAAGCAATACGATGATAGTAATAACAAGATTTAGCACTTGAACCCACAAGGTTTGATTTCACAAGCTCAAACAACATCACTGCAAATGCACACAACACCACTGCAAACTCACACAACAGTACTGCAAACTCACACAACACCACTGCAAACTCAAACAACATCACTGCAAACTCACACAACACCACTGCAAACTCACACAACACCACTGCAAACTCACACAACACCACTGCAAACTCACACAACGCCACTGCAAACTCACACAACACCACTGCAAACTCACACAACACCACTGCAAACTCACACAACACCACTGCAAACTCACACAACACTATTGTACATATCCTCTACTTGCTGAAGGAACTCCTTTGTATCTTCTTGTCCTTCTGGTCTGATCTGCCCCCCTCCGTTCAAACATCCCGAAGGACAGGCCATCACCTCCACAAAGTGGTAACTGCATTTACCTCTCTTCAGCTTCTGTACCACATTCTGAGGGAGATGAGGAGGATTGTATGTGTTTCATCCTCTGAGAGGTATATCTACACACACACGCACGCACCCACCCACACACACACACACACACACACATGCACACACACACACGCACACATCACACACACACACACACACACACACACACACACACATCACACACACACACACACACACACACACACACACACACACACACACACACACACACACACACACACACACACACACACTTGTATATTTCTGAAGCCCGCACGCACCCACACCCACACCCACACCCACACACACACACTTGTATATTTCTGAAGCCCGCACGCACCCACACCCACACCCACACACACCCACACACACACACACACACACACACACACACACACACACACACTTGTATATTTCTGAACCCATAAGCTGCAGCGAACTTCATCACTACTTTTCCATCTTTCTCCACAGAAATTTCTTTGAAGTCGTTGTTCCTCAAAACTTTGTACTCAATGTCTCCCAAATCAGTGTCAAATAACTAGAATAGCAGTCCAGGGAGCACAGAATAACACTGGTGTCATGAACATAAGGGTTTGGCCCCTCAACTCACCACTTTAGCACTGTGTCTCAATATATACTCCAAATAACCACCCTGTAATGTGTACAAGCTTATATGATGCTACAGTTTTACGTATTACAAACATACACATTGTTAAGTGTATAAATCACGTCATTCTGTGTCGCCATGCAGACCTACCGATCCTCCTCCAGAATGACCTGTCAGGTGATGTTTGTCATCATAGCAGGAGAACCTGGAGTGAAATAAGTAAAAATTAAATGATTATCAGTAAATAGTAAATATGGACATATAAACAATGATTAGTAAACAACTCATACACAGCTAATTGATCAGTGACATACGGTAGGTCTGGTGATGAGGATGGCAGAGATGATATGCCAATTTCTTTCTCAGCGAACATCTGATTGACTTCACCTGAGAGAGAACAACAATGAACAGCTGTTCACCAGTTGTGTATGATGTGTACTGGACACACACGTGCACACACACGCACGCACGCATGCACGCACACACACACACACACACACACACACACACACACACACACACACACGCACACACACGCAACACACACACACACACACACACACACACACACACACACACACACACACACACACACACACACACACACACACACACACAATGCACACACACAATGCACACACACACACACACACACACAACACACACACACACACACACACACACACACACACACACACACACACACACACACACACACACACACACAATGCACACACACACACACACACACACACACACACACACACACACACACACACACACACACACACACACACACACACACACACACACACACACACACACACACAACACACCTGATGTTAGGACACAATCAACATCTCGTGTTGAGTAGAGATCACTGTAAAAGTCGTCTCGAGAGGCTTCCAGCTTCTTATCATAGCAGGGCATGACCGTCACATGATACACTTTGTCCGCACTAGAGTGGGAGGAAGAGGGAGCCGTAGTAATGGCAGTCAAAGGCAAAAATATATGATTGAGATCAACAATAACATCATTTATGATTAATGGAATATAAGCCATTGAACAGAGTTCCAACAATTTCAACAATTTCTTACAGATTGACTACAGACAGCACTTGGATTCGAGCAAATATGAAAGTGACTGAAGTGTGTGTAGAAATGTCATCCCTGGGCAATAT
This sequence comes from Chondrilla cf. caribensis, assembly GCA_964020155.1. Lineage (NCBI taxonomy): Eukaryota > Metazoa > Porifera > Demospongiae > Chondrillida > Chondrillidae > Chondrilla > Chondrilla cf. caribensis. The sequence continues at coordinate 5,858,087 of OZ026551.1, read as the reverse complement.
CAATGGCATCATTTGTGAACATGTATAATATTTAAATGTACAAACACAGTGTAACAATATTGCATGTACAATATTCACATGTACAAACACAGTGTAACAATATCACATGTACAATATTCACATGTACAAACACAGTGTAACAATATCACATGTACAATATTCACATGTACAAACACAGTGTAACAATATCGCATGTACAAACACAGTGTAACAATATCACATGTACAATATTCACATGTACAAACACAGTGTAACAATATCGCATGTACAAACACAGTGTAACAATATCGCATGTACAATATTTACAAATAGCGAATAAACACAACACAAAACTAACGTTGTCCCCAGCACCTTCTCCGCCAAGTGGTACTTGACCAGGGAACCCATTATCTGTTGGGGGGACTTTGTGGTGCTGATGTGGGGGAGGATGTAGGACCCATGGGTCTTCTCGGCATAGCACACCCACCCTGAGGGGAGGGGGTGGGGGCATGTGTATTTGCATATACTGTATATATGATGTGAGTTGAAATAAAGTGATTTGATGGTATTATGAACTAAGATTTGATATGTATTGGTGGACTGAATGAGTATACTGAACAGATATACTAGACAGGTATACCATAGATATACTAGACAGACATACTATAGATATACTAGACAAGAATACCACAGATATACTAGACAGGTATACCATAGATATACTAGACAGGTATACTATAGATATACTGGACAGATATACTAGACACACATACAGTACCTGGACAAGCTGAGGCCAGCATCGGTAAAGATTGACTTTTCTTGTATCTCTCCACAAACTCATGTGCACTGCATGGCAAACGGGACATGTACATGCAAACACCCACAATAACATGTACGTACATGCAAACACTCACAATAACACGTACGTACATGCAAACACCCACAATAACATGTACGTACATGCAAACACTCACAATAACATGTACATCCATACACTGTACACACAATTACACGTACATCCCTTCTCACAGGTATTCTGACATTTTCTCACCTTTCTAGTAGTGAAAAATCCCTGGCAAATGTTGTGTCGAAGACGTAATGCACTCCTACATGTGAGAAAGGGTGTGTCAGAAGGGGTATGTCAGAAGGAGTGTCAGAAGAAGGCGTGTCAGAAGGGTTGTCAGAAAGGGGGTATCAGAAGGGGGTGTGTCAGAAGGAGTGTGTTGGAAGGGTGTGTGTTGGAAAGGTGTGTCAGAATGAGGTGTGTTGGATGGTTGTGTGCCGTAAGGGTGTACGTGTGTAAGGAGGGTGTGTCAGAGGGGGAAGTGATGCTAATACTCATGTGGACACAAACTCACCAATACTCTTGAAGAACGTGGTCATCTTGCCCATCACTTCTTCGTTGGAAATCTTGTACTTGGCAGCAATGGAGGCCCTGGACTGGGGGGATATGGACACCACCACAGTTGAGCAGTCTGCACCTCCAGTGACCTGGAAGGAGTTCAACATAGGAGAGTGATCAGGAACAAGTACATACACACACACACACACACACACACACACACACACACACACACACACACACACACACACTTGTTTACGTCTTGCATTCTCATCCAATACCCGATACAGCTCTTGCAGACTCTGCTGTGTTATGAGAACAGTCTCAGCCGAGGTCACACACCCACTGCATGCTAGACAGTCGTGTAGCGTAATCTTCGCCTTTTCCAGTTTGGATTCAACCCCATCCTGAGTGGAGTGTTAGGCAGAGGATTGTTAGAATGGAGATGTGTATAGATGACAAATGTTCAATGTACCACACAAATATCTCTGGATGAACTGAGATCATCAAAAGTACTCAACAGAGGGACAGCATGTGGTAGTTCACCAGGTATGTAGATCATAGACTGTGACAGTGGCTCAATTATGAATATGTGTAGTTATTGTGTATGTACCTCACACACACACACACACACACACACACACACACACACACACACACACACACACACACATACATCACTGAGACTAACCTGTCCCACTTCATGATAGGTACCATCCAAATCAATCTTGATAGCTGACGTCTGTAGAACAAACATGTTTCACATCTGTCGCACAGCAGGTAATCAAAGAAAGCTTTTAACAAAGTTGAACAATTATGCAACCTTTGAGTTGGCCTTCTTCGGCGGGACTTTAACCGGTTTAATGCATTCCTACAATTCAGGAATATTTGATTATTGTAACAATTTGGACGAGCGGGCAACTGAGGTACCAGTATCACCTGTGAAGGAGTAATAAAGTCGTCCAGATCAGTCAACTTCAGTGCGCTACTGAACGCCATTTTCCGGTGTCCGGTGATTGCGCAATCACTGTCCCCTATGACATTATCAGGACTGAAAGGCAACTAAGGCTATTAAGCAACCTAGCGAAAACCATCATTAAAGTCCCGCCACATTGCATAACTACATCTTACTCATCAAAGGTTAGATTGGGACATTCCTTACTCTTGGCCCATAACGATGCCCAACTCAAAGATTTGAAACAAATTTCTTGTCAGTTTAGCCAAATTGAAGTAAATGACTAATGAATAAGAAATAATAACTAATCGAATAAATAGACATATATAGCTACTTTGTGTGTTCTTTGAAATCAATATTCAATATGTGTGTGTGTATTGCATGTGCCATTCCTGTTATCATGTCAATTGTTACATCATGTTCTGTTGTTAGTATTGTCTGTTCTTTCAAGTTTCCATGGGAGTCATCTCAAGATCCTTTCATTTTTACATCATTTCAATTACAATATTTGTGTGGAGTATCAGGTGATAGTATCCAAAGTGGGGAAGCCTTCAGCCCAGGGGCTACTATTCCAAGTGTCCAGAAAAGAAGGGAAAACATACAAATACACAACAACAGAAAGAAAAGATAACAACAACAACACATGTCATTTGACTTGGCTGCTGAAGATGATCCACAGCATTGAAACATCCAGATGAAGAACTCTCTTCACCAGACTGAGTTTCTCAACACTCCTAAATCCAAATGGATTTCCAACAACAGTTGGAAACATCGCAGTCCAAATCCTTCTTTGATGTCATTAAGGAAACAATGAACAAGAGATTATTTGTGAGGAATTAAAAGAACTGACGAATGGACAAAATTAAAACATATTACAGTATTACATGTTTAAACACGTGCAATGAATATTTTTAAGTACCCTGGTTGACATACCTCTGATAGTATGTACACCTCACTCATAGCTCATATACACTCCGTCAACCAGTAGTGATAGCAAGTACCTCTGATGAGAAGTACAGGTTTAGTGCGCCCTTCAAGGTACTTACTCCAAATACTGTTGAAACCATGTTTCCTCAAGTATCGTTGTCATGTAGAGGGTTCTCTAGAACTCTATCATGCATTGCTACGTTTATGGAATGTTGATCAATGTTGGTGACGTTTTAGTTAATGGAGGGACTCGAATGGGGAGATAACCAATGTGAGAATGTTGTTGTACGTGATATTTCACAACGACAGGCCAGTACCTATGCAAGCAAAGTTCAATAGTGTGTTTGTGTAGTGACTAACATATTTCCACCTGACAACCAGCATGAGAAGTCCCTAATCAAGTGTGCCCAGAGCATGGAGGTTAGAATTGAGTGTATTCATAGAATGTAGTGCAGTAATAAGTGTATTCATAGAATGTAGTGCAGTAATAAGTGTATTCATAGAATGTAGTATAGTAATAAGTGTATTCAAAGGATTGACAGTAGTATCAAGGTGGTGCTGGGTCCTTGAGCTAAGGATATTCATTAGAGTTTTGTCCCATGAATATACTTATTGAAAGTGGTAAATATACTATTCTAGATCAGTGGACACAACGGACAAGAAGCAGTGAAGATGTCTGAAGTGGTAACAGGTCCAGTACCACTTCCTGGTGATGGACAGGACATCACTGAGATCAGTCAGAGAATGTTCATCAGGGAGTTTGTTGACTACTTCCAGGACAACCTACCACAGCCATTCCGTGTAGACACAGCTTCCAACCAGAGATATGGAGAACTCAGAGAAGGTGACCATTACTAATCAGACAACTGTATTCCTGTGGTATAGATACAGAACACACACACACACAGGCAGACAGACACACACACACACACACACACACACACACACACACACACACACACACACACACACACACACACACACACACACACACACACACACACACACACACACACACACACACACACACACACACACACACACACACTGTACCCCCCTCCTCCTCACCTAGATAACCTGTTGGTGGCTTGCATGGTGAAGACGGTTCAGGTGATAAAAGCCAGAAAACAAGATTCAGGGAAGATTGTGATAATTCCCATAAACTCTGCTATTACCTTTGCCTTGCTGCCTGAAGGCACTGATGAAGTCAGACTTGGAGCAAGTTGGGAGGGAACCTTCACTGTAGCTGAGATGATGAAACTGACAGTACTTCCACCGGTTAGTGACCTGAATGGGATGATGATATCACACACTAAGTTAGAACAGTGCAACTTCAGTTATCTTGACTTTGATCACACGAACCCACAAGTATTTCAATAAACAAATGAATCAAACCAAGGAAGTGGTTAAGCTATTACATCATTACTCAGGAAATTATCTGATAGTGAGGTTGCACTGTTCATGTGGAATCCCGTGTATGGTACAACTTCCTTATAGTGAGTGTCTCAAATGTAACATCAAATCTGTACTTCCTATCAGAAGGTACAATGAGAACAGTCTGACATAGTGTACATGTGTACTACTATACACGCTCTTTATTATTCTCATCATTATTAATGATTCTTCAAGAGTTGTAGAGGGTACAGCTTATATCAAAATGTAATGACTTTTTTGATAATAATAATAATACTAATAATAAGTGGAGCTATACACTAACTAGAAGGATGGTTTACTTGGATTACTTCTATTACAGTAAATAGTACTATAAATGTACATTCATGAATGTTGTGTATACCGCATGTACACAGTATGTACGTGTATACAGTATACCTATTTTAATGTGTTCATGTACACAGTATACATACACAGTATACATATCAGCCACAAACTAGACTGTTGTTTAAAGTAAGTGAGTAGACATGCACATACACTCATGGACAGGTACACATGCATTCCCACATACACACACATGAACACACGTGTATGTATTACTGTGCATACAAACTATACACAGTATTTGTTAAACATAATTATACTCTACATCACAGGCTGCCAAGGTCCTTTCAGACTGTAAGAACCATGACAACAAGAAGGTTTCAAAAGGAACCATCCTCTACAACCTGACCACCTTCACCACCAAGGTCCTCAAGAAGAGAGGAGTCAAAGGAGTCTCTTCTTATGGAGTTGTCCACAAGTTCATTGAGGGGGAAGATGTCCGATTCAGCACCAGACAAGTAGACACAAAATGCAACTTGGGTGAAATTCATGAAATCTTCAAAGGTCCACTCAGAGCAAGGGTTTTCTGTGACGGAGGAACACAACTCCACCACAATGATGTAGTGGTGTTTGAGGAGAAGGAGGAAAGAACATTCCTTGTGGTTGATACAGCAAACAGCCACGAGCCATCCAGTAGTGTGTTCTCAATTCCTACAGACCTTGCTGGTGTTCAAGTATGTGTATGTGTTCTTTGTGTACTCACACATACATAGGTGACTGCTGTGTACTCACATGTACATAGGTGACTGCTGTGTACTCACATGTACATAGGTGACTGCTATGTACTCACATGTACATAGGTGACTGCTGCGTACTCACATGTACATAGGTGACTGATGTGTACTCACATGTACATAGGTGACTGCTGTGTACTCACATGTACATAGGTGACTGCTATGTACTCACATGTACATAGGTGACTGCTGTGAGAATCAAAGGGTACACTTCAGAGCTGTTGGTCAAGCAGAAGACCTTACTGAGGAGGCGGAGTTCCTCGAAGGTCGTACAAGACGAAGGCAACCAATATGTTGATCTTCCCATCAGGACAGATGTTAGAGATGAGCCTAACCCTTCAGACTTTGAAGAACCTGAATATGAAAATGTTCGCAGGTTGAGCAGTCAAACAGCTCTCTCTGTGTCGATGGAGTCCTTGGTGTCTGACACATACATGGAAATTAGGACAGTAAGTCAAATTAACACACATCAAATGTATATATGTACACGATGTACAATATTGAAGAAAGATCCAAGTTTTGTATATACAATTTGATAGACTAAGTAGTAAATTAACTGACATGCACATTGCTAACTCTAAAACATGGACATTGGAGCAATTGACTTGAATAGGTTTAATTATAATGAGAACACGCAACCGAATCGATTTTTTGTACAGTCAATGCATGTTAATGCGCTGCAATTTCATTTCAAAGAATATGGTGGAGAGGGTTTGGCAGAATAACTGGATATCCATTGGTACTTGTACATTATCTTGGTACTGGGAGATTGTGGTGGATAAAAGTTTTGTTGGGTAAAGTGGTGGTGGATTAACAAGTATTCACTGTACTGATAGAAGAGTCACCGTGTGTCCTTCTGTATATACTGAAGAGTTACAATGATAGGAACCACCCTTCTCCATGTACACAGGTATCATACTACAATGTTCCTCTGTCCCCACGATCTCACACTACGGACTATCCAATCAAAACTCGACGACGCTCTGAAGATATCAGAGAGGCTCTTTACTACCCAAGGCCAAGACTTTCTATGACAGCCACTACTGGTTGGTTTGTGGGAAATGCATGTAACATGCTGTACACACACCACACACATGCAGCATAACATTACAATGTTTTGTTTACACATACATGTTATATTGTATCAGCTACAGGAACCACAGAGGGATTCTGTTCTACAAGAAGGCACTCTGTCGATAATGCACGTGGTAGTAATATACCTCCTTCCAGAATTGATGAGTCAGAAGACATGATTGAAGGTAGTAAGACTATGTTCGGAGAGCACACACACAAACACTTCCAATATCGTGTTCAAGTGGTCACCCTCACCACTTGAACATATTGGAACACACACAATCACTTGTACCAAGATAAACACATACACATGGGCACATACACAAACACATGTATACAGTGGGTGTACATTCCACAGGTTCACCACAATCATTGTACTTGAGGAGACTAGGCACTGGTACATCACGTACACGACAGAGGGTCATCCCCCCTCAACTGCCAACTCTACAAGAAGAAACTACACCAGGAGATAAGGAAGCTTTGTATGTCAATGTTCACTTGGAAGTCAAAACACCTGGTCAAAGTGAGTGACTGTTGTGTGTGAGATTGAGCAGTGAATATAAAATGCCTTTATCATCTGCTCCATCCTACCTCACTACCTGCTCCATCCCACCTCACTACCTGTTCCATCCTACCTCATTACCTGTTCCATCCTACCTCACTACCTGCTCCATCCTACCTCACTACCTGTTCCATCCTACCTCATTACCTGTTCCATCCTGTATCACAGATTCACCTCTAAAGGAGACACCAAGTAAACCTACACCACAACCACACTCTCCTAGGACTGTGACTCAAGAACAAAGGCACCCCTCTCCTGCTACACACAGACAGGGATATGGTTCTCCTGTTATGCCGCATGTAACTCTGGCTGAACTGAAATCATCAAAACCACTCAACAGAAGGACACATACTAGTTCACCAGGTATGTAGATCATAGAAGTTGTGAATGGCCTAATTACGAATACCTGTAGTTAAAGTATATGCACCTCACACATACGCACACACACACACACACACACACACACACACACACACACACACACACACACACACACCACACACACACACACACACACACACACACACACACACACACACACACACACACACACACACACACACGCACACACACACGCACACACACACATACACACACACACACACACACACACACACAACACACACACACATGTACATAATATATTAATTATAGTTCTACCACACATAGGAGGCCCCCGTTCTTCATGGAGAGAGTCAGAGTATAATATGTATGAGAACCTTGAGACTGTAACGAAGCCTCCACCAAAGCCACCAGTCAAACCAAAACCTCAAAAACAACCTCCAAATGACCCCAGGTTTAAAGGTGTGTGTGTGTGTGTGTGTGTGTGTGTGTGTGTGTGTGTGTGTGTGTGTGTGTGTGTGTGTGTGTGGTGTGTGTGTGTGTGTGTGTGTGTGTGTGTGTGGTGTGTGTGTGTGTGTGTGTGTGTGTGTGTGTGTTGTGTGTGTGTGTGTGTGTGTGTGTGTGTGTGTGTGTGTGTGTGTGTGTGTGTGTGTGTGTGTGTGTTGTGCGTGTGTGTGTGTGGTGTCCTTATATGCCTGGTACAGCTCATAAAGATGATCGTCCTTCTCTTCACTCACATAGTGACACCCACCAACCCACAACTACTGCACCATGTGGCTAGGCATACAGGATACCAGTGGAGGCTTTTCTGTGCCTTTCTGGGACTGGAAAGATCACGTATAGATGAAGCGGATTACAAGGGGAATTCCCTTGAAGAGAAGTGCTATGAAGCTTTGTTGCTATGGTTACAAGGTGAAGGTAAAGAACCAAAATGGTGGACCACCATATTACAAGCTCTAAGGAATTCTGATCTGACCATTGTGGCCCTGAAGATACAACACCACATCACGTCAGAAACACTGGATAAATGAGGTGTTACTGCTGGTTATGAAAGCTGTATAGACACATACACATGTGGTTGTGGTTATCCATTACGTAGTACATAAACGAACAAACAGCATAGTCAAATGCAGATGTTTCACACTTGAATTCCTGTTAACACAATTTATATTGGAAATTATTATTCAGTGTGTGTCTAGCAGATACTGTTATTACAATAATGGAATGTTACCATATATTATTAGTGTAATGATTAGTGCACACAATTGACAATAATTATGTATGGGACTGTTGAAGCATAGATTTATATATATTATCCCATACAAGACACTATACATACAAACACAATACACACACACACACACACACACACACACACACACACACACACACACACACACACACACACACACACACACACGTACACACAACACACACGCACACACACACGCACACACAACACACACACACACACGTACACACAACACACACGCACACACACGCGCACACACAACACCATGCACAAAACATACACACGTGCATGAATACACACACAAAACGTGCACACGCATGCACACACACACACACACACTCACAAAAAATGCACACATGCATGAACACATACACAATTTTAGATACAATATTGCTATTAATGAATTCATCACATTATAGAGGCAGTAATAATAATATTATTATTGTTGTGCTATTCAGTCACTGTACATGGAGATGCTCTGCCTCCTGCTACCTCCACTGTTGTATCAACTGTTCCCATGGTAGCAGTCTTCCCTCAGGGCCTGAAGTTTAATGTATGTTTGGCAACACTCAACACCACCGAATAACCAATTATTGAACTGCCGTTACGACACCCTCAAGTTAGCAATTTAGTAAGTCTCCATTGAGGCTCTGATAAAATAGACGAAACTTTATAAAATATTTGTATGTACTACTATGGGTCAATATAATGATGTCTTTATAATATATGATATGTACAATGTACATAATAGCATACATACATTATTATCCACATGTGAGAAGTCACATGACTAATGCTGACAATGAATACCATTAGCATTTCAATAAGGGCTGACCATGCAGGTAGGGAGATACCAAACATAATAAATAGTTCACATAAATGAAACCAGTCTCTCTAACAAGAACATTCATAGCTGCACTAAGTGTATTCATAGCATGGAAGGTGGGCATTTGTCTGAGTTGACACATGTTATAATCACACAGGATAAAATTATAATGAATCAGTTGGACTCTAGTGCCATAAATAGCAATAAGCAGCTGTTTATGTGGCTATACGGAGGATATTAACAACCTAATGAATTCCATTAACGTTGTTTACTACTAAATTCTCTGCGAAATATTTCAAAACATAAATTATCCAAATATCCCCTAAAATATCCTTCTTAGCTCTTGTGAAGGTATTTTATTAAGGAAAGTTAAAGACAGGTTCATAACAGCCAAGAGGTAGTGAAGATGTCTGAAGTGGTAACGGTACCAGTACCACTTCCTGGTGACGGACAGGACATCACTGAGATCAGTGAGAGAATGTCCATCAGGGAGTTTGACAACTACTTCCGGGATTACCTACCACAGCCATTCCGTGTAGACACAGCTTCCAACCAGAGATATGGAGAACTCAGAGAAGGTGACCAGTACAAATAACACAACAGTATTCCTGTGGTATAGATGCAGAACACACACACACACACACACACACACACACACACACACACTCACACACACACACACAGTGACACACACACACACACACACACACTCACACACACGCACACACACACACACACACACACACACACACACACACACACACACACACACACACACACACTAGTTCTCCTCCCTTGCACTCCCATGCAGGTAACCTGCTGGAGGCTTGTATGGTGAAGACGGTTCGAGTGATAAAAGCCAGAAAAACAGATTTTGAGAAGATTGTGATAATTCCCATAAACTCTGCTATTACCTTTGCCTTGCTGCCTGAAGGCACTGATGAAGTCAGACTTGGAGCAAGTTGGGAGGGAACCTTCACTGTAGCTGAGATGATCAGTCTGACCTCACTTCCACCGGTTAGCAACCTGAATGGGACACATATCACATACTAAGTTAGAACAGTGCAACTTCAGTTATCTTGACTCGAATTATACAAACCCACAAGTTTCTGAATAAACATTTGAATCAACCCCAAGAAGGTGTTTAAGATATTACATCATTACTCGGGAAATTAATTCACTATCAACTAACGGTCAATTGAGTATACATATATATATACATATGAAGATATTAATAGACGTGAATTAGGCTGATGCAATTGCAGGCACTGCCTACGAAGGGATAAAAGGAATTCAACAATCAATTGAATTAAAATGTTCGCTGGTGCTCAGCACTGAGGCAGCATTGCATCTTTGCTGGACAACTGAGATCTGTTGGGTGATGTGTTATCGGGTTAGTACATTGCCTATGACCTGGCTCATTCGCCTACCCAGCTTGGTGAAACAAGTAATTCGAGTTCAAAAACTTTAACTCGTGGGGGTCCCCGCACTCGAATTACTTGGGCGTCTTTCTTAGCTTTAGAACAACCTTCGCTGAATTTATTACGTTCGGCGGAGCTTTAGCGCACGAATTCTAGCCCAATTTCTAATTGTCGGCGTTCGAAATCGGCCATCTTTTTTCACGCAATATAAAATTATAATATCCATTCATTGTTGCGGTTAAGTATATCGGGCGAGCGTAACATACCGGAAGTTGAAATAAAAACAAGATCCCGAAAAATTGAGCATTAATTGAGTAAATCAAGTGTGGGGATCATCACCTCCTGAATTATTTTAACTTGAATAACCTGTCTCAAACAGAAGTACCACGGGGATCTGATAGTGAGGTTGCACTGTTCGTGTGAAATCCTGTGTCCAACTTCCTTATAGTGAGTGTCTCAGATGTAACATCAAATCTGTACTTCTTATCAGTTGTACAAAAGGAACAGTCTGACATAGTGTACATGTGTACTGCAGCAGCTATACACTAACTGGAAGAATGGTTCACTTAGAGTACTTCAGTATAAATGTACATTCATACATGTTGTAGAATGGACACAGTATGGTTATACAGCACATACACAGTACATATATATAATAGGTATGTAAATCAACAACTAGCTGGACTGTTGTATGAAGTAAATGATGGGACACGTACTGTACATGCACTCACAGACAGGTACACATACATTCCCACATGTACACACATAAATACACATGTATATACTGTGCATACAAACCATAATTATACTCTACAACACAGGCAGCCAAAGTCCTTTCAGACTGTAAAGACCATGACAAGAAGAAGGTTTCAAAAAGAACCATCCTCTACAACCTGACCACCTTCACCACCAAGGTCCGCAAGAAGAGAGGAGTCAAAGGAGTCTCTTCTTTTGGAGTTGTCCACAAGTTCATTGAGGGGGAAGATGTCCGATTCAGCACCAGACAACTGGACACAAAATGCAACTTGGCTGAAATTTATGACATCTTCAAAGGTCCACTTAGAGCAAGGGTTTTCTGTGAAGGAGGAACACAACTCAATCACAATGATGTAGTGGTGTTTGAGGAGAAGGAGGAAAGAACATTCCTTGTGGTTGATACATTGAAAAACCACGAGCCATCCAGTAGTGTGTTGTCCATTCCTACAGACCTTACTGGTGTTCAAGTATGTATATATGTGTTCTTTGTGTACTCACATGTACATAGGTGACTGCTGTGTACTCACATGTACATAGGTGACTGCTGTGTACTCACATGTACATAGGTGACTGCTGTGTGCTCACACGTACATAGGTGACTGCTGTGTACTCACATGTACATAGGTGACTGCTGTGTACTCACATGTACATAGGTGACTGCTGTGTACTCACATGTACATATAGGTGATTGTTGTGTACTCACATGTACATAGGTGACTGCTGTGTACTCACATGTACATAGGTGACTGCTGTGTACTCACATGTACATAGGTGACTGCTGTGTGCTCACATGTACATAGGTGACTGTTGTGTACTCACATGTACATAGGTGACTGCTGTGAGAATCAAAGGGTACACTTCAGAGCTGTTGTTCAAGCAAAAGATCTTACTAAGGAGGCAAAGTTCTTCAAAGGTTGTACAAGACGAAGGCAACCAATATGCTGATCTTCCAATCAGAACTGATGTTAGAGACGAGCCTCCTCCTCCTGAGTTTGAAGAACCTGAATATGAGAGTGTTCGCAGGTTGAGTAGTGAAACAGCTCGCTCTGTGTCAATGGAGTCCTTGGTGTCTGACTCATGCATGGAGATTATGACAATAAGTCAAATTAGCACACATACAATATGCATATATGTACAAGCTGTACAATATTGAGTATCCATGTTTTGTACAGTGTGATAGTAGTGAATTAAACTCATACACATTACTAAATACTCTTTGGGTTGAAGTATATACTTAACCCTAAAACAATGACATTGAAACAATTGACTTGAATGGTTTTAATTATAATGAGAACACACAACCAAGTTGAATTTTTGTATTGATAATGAGTCACCATGTGTCCTTCTGTATACTGAAGAGTTAAAATGATGGCAACCGTCCTGTGTTCATAGGTATCATACTGCAATGTTCCTCTGTCCCCACGATCTCACACTACGGACCATCCAAACAAAACTCGACGACACTCTGAAGATATCAGAGAGGCTCTTTACTACTCAAGGCCAAGACTTTCTATGGCAGCCACTACCGGTTGGTTTGTGGAGAATGTATTTAACACAAAACTTACACTGTGTACATGCTGTACACACACCACACTCATGCAGCATAACATTACAATGTTTGGTTTACACATACATGTTATATTGTATCGGCTACAGGAACCACAGAGAGATTCTGTTCTACAAGAAGGCACTCTGTCGACAATGCTCGTGTTTGTAACATACCTCCTTCCAGAATTGATGAGTCAGAAGAAACAATGGAAGGTAGTAAGAGTATGTTTGGAGAGCACACACACAAACACTTCCAATATGTTCAAGTGGTCCCCCTCACCACTTGAACATATTGGAACACACACAACTACTTTTACCAAGATAAACACATACACATGGGCACATACACAAACACATATATTCAGTGGATGTACATTTCATAGGTTCACCACAATCATTGCACTTGAGGAGACTAGGCACTGGTACATCACGCACACGACAGAGGGTCATTCCCCTTCGACTGCCAACTCTACAAGAAGAAACTTCACCAGGAGATAAGGAAGCTTTATATGTCAATGTTCACTTGGAAGTCAAGACACCCGGTCAAAGTGAGTGACTGTGTTGTGTGTGTGATTGAGCACTGAATATAAATGCCTCTATCATCTGCTCCATCCTACCTCATTACCTGTTCCATCCTGTATCACAGATTCACCTCTGAAGGAGACACCAAGTAAATCTACACCAAAACAACATTCTCCAAGGATTTTGACCCAAGAACAAAGGCATCCCTCTCCTGCTACATCCAGACAAGGAAAGGGTCCTCCTGTTATGCCTCAAGTATCTCTGGATGAACTGAAATCATCAATAGTACTCAACAGAGGGAAACAACATACTAAATCACCAGGTATGTAGATCATAGAAGTTGTGACAATGGCTTAATTATTAATACATGTAGTTACAGTATATGCACCTCACACATACACACACACACACACACACACACACACACACACATACACGGAACACACATACAGTCACACACACACACACACACACACACACACACACACACACACACACACACACACACACACACACACACACACACAGTACACACACAAAATACACACATGTACATAATATATTAATTATACTTCTACCACACATAGGAGGCCCCCGCTCTTCATGCAGAGAGTCAGAGGATGATATGTATGAGAACCTAGAGACTGTAACTAAGCATCCACCAAAGCCACAAGTCAAACCAAAACCTCAAAAAGAAACTCCAAATGACCCCAGGTTTAAAGGTGTGTGTGTGTGTGTGTGTGTGTATGTGTGTGTGTGTGTGTGTGTGTGTGTGTGTGTTGTGTGCGTGTGTGTGGTGTCCTTATATGCCTGGTACAGCTCATACAGATGAACGTCCTTCTCTTCACTCACATAGTGACACCCACCAACCCACAACTATTGCACCATGTGGCTAGCCATACAGGATACCAGTGGAGGCTTTTCTGTGACTGTCTGGGGCTGGAACGATCATGTATACATGAAGCGGATTACAGGGGGAAGTCTCTCAAAGAGAAATGCTATGAAGCTTTGTTGCTATGGTTACAAGGTGAAGGTAAAGAACCAAAATTGTGGACCACCATATTACAAGCTCTAAGGAAGTCTGATCTAACGAGAGTGGCCCTGGACATACAACACCACATCACGTCAGGGACACTGGAGGAATGACATGTTATTTTTTGTTGTGGTAGCCATGTTTATGGCTGTTATGAGACATGCACTTACTATAGGATATCTGCTATCAAATACAGTATAAACAAACAAACAAATAAGCACCTAATGTAGATGTTGTTCATGCAGGAACTATTGTTCTTATTATTAAATTTTGTATTTCTTTGTAATACCTTGAACATTATCATTAAAATGTACACAATCACATACATAACAGTACACACAGATGTACATGGACAAACTGAGGCCACCATATTAGGTTCAGCATAGGAGTTTAATGTCTCATATTTATGGAATGGGCAGTAGGAAATACCTGTGGTGTTGGTCCAGGTTGTATAATATAGCCAAAGAGCTGAACACAACACTCAGCACCTGTATTCAATGAATATACTTATTAGTCAATGAATATCATAACATGCCAAATATCCCCCATGAATATGATTTTCAGTTCTGGCGAAGGTAGCGTATAGCGGGAAAGTTTCGCGGGGCAAACTTTAGTCTAGCTAGCTGGACCGTCCCTAAGAGGCGCCGAGGGGCGAAAAAGGGAAGGGACGGTCTAGCACAAGTAGCGATTAGTTCACACCTAAGCGCGTGACCAACAACCAATGAAATGCTACTGCCAAGAATCTTGGCAATGATATTCATTGATTCTGCTTAGTTAATTGCTAAGTGTCATTGGGGATAATACTACGTACTCGTCGTCGGTAGCTGGGAATATTCACTCATCTGACAGTCAGATGAACGTGATTACTAGTATTTTGCCAGGAAATGATACGATCGCATGTTTACCGACTGTTTACGGCAATTCGCCAATCAAGAATTGCAAACAAAGAAATGAGAACCAACATTCAGTCCTAGTTGTATCATCGCTTTTATTTCTGATGAACGAACAGATGAAATTCTTTTGTGAACGTAGTTTGTCTGCTATGCGTTCACAGAGTGGTTAGAGACGTCAATGTTCGCGATGGGGAGAAACACATTATTATTCAAATCGAAGAACAACAAATGTGATACAAAAAGGAAGCCTCGGACTCAGGGGTTATGTGAGGTGACAAATAGTCACCGGGTGTTCACTGCCCTGGCAAGGTCTGGTCCCAATTCACGCAAGACGAAGTCTAGGGCATGATGGGACAAAAGTCAAAAAAAAAAGAGAAAGGATTACATGAGAGGCATAGAAAAGCTTGTTTCTACATTGTCGAGCATTAAAAAGTCTGTTCAGTGGACAGCAATTTGCTAAATTCGCGTAGGGGTCTCCACTCGCCGCCACCGTCTTCAGAGTCGATCTTTAAATCTTCGCCTTGCCTACTCACTCCTTCTGTCCTATAGCTAGCCGGTTCAATTCATTCTAATCATGTTAGTGGCGTTCCTCTTCCTCATTTGATATAGCTAACTTTATCTTCAATTTTCTACTTGCCACGTGTTGACCGCCATCTTACTCAGGTTGTTGTTATATTAGGATACAAATTGCGAGTACCTATAGTCTGACGAAGAATCGTTGCATAATCGACAGAACAACACTAGATCTATTCTTTCCTTACTTCTCCCTGTCCTCCTACAGATACTCTAACCTGAGTTAGAGCATAGACTATGGTTAGAGTATCTATGGTCCTCCTAACACGTACGGGTGTACGGTGAGCCGTAGAAACTCTATACGTGCTATTTGTTAATTGGCAGGTGTGAACTAATCTCTACTTGGGCTAGACCGTCCCTTCCCTTTTCCGCCCCTCGGCGTTTCTTAGGGACGGTCTAGCTAGCTAGACTAGGCAAACTTTCGCGAATCGCTCAATTTCGCGAAATTCGCGAGAAAAAGTTTCGCGTTTTTAACGCCTATAGCGTTGATTGTCAGACGATTACGTCATCGGGTGTTCACGAATAAAACTTGTAGTCCGCGAAACTTTCCCGCTATACGGTATTTCATCAAGGGCAGTTAGAGACCAATTCATAACAGCCAAGGAGCAGTGAAGATGTCTGAAGTGGTAACAGGTCCAGTACCACTTCCTGGTGAGGGACAGGACATCACTGAGATCAGTCAGAGAATGTCCATCAGGGAGTTTGTTGACTACTTCAAGGACAACCTACCACAGCCATTCCGTGTAGACACAGCTTCCAACCAGAGATATGGAGAACTGAAAGAAGGTGACCAGTACAAATCAGACAACTGTATTCCTGTGGCTTAGATGCAGAACACACACACACAACACACACACACACAACACACACACACACACACACACACACACACACACACACACACACACACACACACACACACACACACACTTACTAGTACTCCTTCCTTGCACACCCAGGTGACCTGTTGGTGGCTTGTATGGTGAAGACTGTTCTGGTGATGATGGTCAGAAAACAAGATTCAGGGAAGATTGTGATAATTCCCATAAACTCTGCTATTACCTTTGCCTTGCTGCCTAAAGACACACATGAGGTCGGACTTGGAGCAAGTTGGGAGGGAACCTTCACTGTAGCTGAGATGATCAGATTAACCTTGCTTCCACCGGTTGGTGAACTGAATAATGGGTGCTTACTGTACATTGTGTGTACATACAATAACAATATTATAGGACACACACACACACACATGCACACACTAACAAGTAAGTACGCACACATAAACCTACAAATGCACAAACTAAATTACGTACACACATACTAACACACATGAACACACATATACTATATGTAGATACAGGCAGCCAAAGTCCTTTCAGTCCTTCCATTGTGTGCATATACAAATACAGGGGACATACACATGCACACACATACATAGACTTGCAACACTTTGTGCGAAACACACACTTCCATTATGCACACATACTGTAGGTCTACAAGGAGTGGTACACACGTGCTCACTGCTATCACAGACATACACAAACTGCTATCATAGACACATATGAATTATATATCATCACAGGCAGCCGAAATCCTTTCAGAATGTAGAGACCATGACAACAAGAAGGTTTCAAAAGGAACCATCCTCTACAACCTGACCACCTTCACCACCAAGGTCCTCAAGAAGAGAGGAGTCAAAGGA
>OZ026551.1:5827373-5834873 GCA_964020155.1 Chondrilla cf. caribensis | reverse complement strand
CACTGAGAGGGCGAACTACAGTAAGTCACATGAATTTTGGAGCAAGAGGTTAATTTGTGTATGACATTCTTGCTTTAATCGGAAGATTCCTCGAGAATACGTAGAATACAAATCTCACGGCATTGAAGATGCCAAAGATATGGAAAGAGCTGTGATGAACAGATCTTATCCACCTTTCCTATCCTGTCAGACAACGTACAGCAAGGAGGTGAAGAGGACTGGGAGACCAACTACAGTTGATCTTGTTATCAGAGGGTCCAAAGATGGAGCTGATCTGATCTTTCCCTGCACAGCTTATGAAGACAGATCTGCTGGTTAGTAGAAGCAAACATCTTGTCCTTGATAGGACCTCATTGAGTCAAACAGGTTGAACATAGAAATGTACCTTCTTAACATACATACCTACGTACATGCTTGCATGCACAATGGGGTCACTGTGTGAGTTGAGATGTGTGGATTGATTTGATGGCCAAAGCAAAATGCTTTGGGAATGTTTGTGCAGTGAAATACATGGGGTAGTGACCTCGTGTGTACTGTGTGCATGTGTATGTGCATACTGTATGCAGTGCATTGTTAACCATCTATTATTATTTACCGAAAGATGCACTCACACCTGGTTTATCTGAAATGCACTTATCAGAAAATGTCATTGTCGTCGTTTATAAAACGCTACTTTGTGATTACCTTCAATGAGTTGTGGAGAGTGTACCACAATTCATCCAACACCTGGTTTTATTCTGATATGTTTCTGAATCAAGGAACAAACATGGCTAGATAAACAAATGTGCATATTATTTGTATACACTCATAGTCACAATGTCTTCATGCAATCTCACATCAATAAATGCACTTGACGGTATGAGTACTCAGCAGGGTGAGCTGATACTGACAACTACGACACTTACTACTATGTACGTACTAATATTATATACTGCATTATATCCTATTCAGTGTGTCTTCCTAATCTGTTCATTCTCTTCAGAAAGAGATCGGGAACATCCTTTTCAAATTACCCCCCCCGCATCTCCTCCTGCTATGAATGGCTATACTAATGGTGAGTGAGGGAACATATGCACCGGCATCTCATCAATTCGGTGAATATACTTATCTTATGGGATGTCACGGAGTATGAGAAGTATCGATTGTGGGACGGTTTTATGCATAGGCTATGGAATCCAGACAATCCACATCTCTTCCAAAATACTGTTCCATTGAACAGTGTCGTCACGAAACAGACATACATAACAGGGAAAGCTGTGTGTGTGTGTACTTGTCATTTTTATAATTTTTATTGGATAAATGTGTCACTCAAATTAGGTCTTCCTCCTGCACAAGAACCTCACAGTCAGGACTTCTACAGTAAGTACTGAAATTCATGCATGTTGGCTATAGCATAAGACATCTCCATTTCTGTTATCACAGATCTGACTCCATCAGACGTTGGTCTCAATAATGTTTTGCTACTGAAACCACTTTGGCACTCTCTGGCTGTTAACCTGGGAATTCCTGTTGACAAAGTGCAGGCTTATGATACTAAACCTCTTGGTGGTCTACTAGCCCTGCAATACTGGAGGGATGGTCTATCTGGAGAGTCTTTCCCATCAACATGGAGGTTTTTATTGAAGGTAGTAGAAGATACTTTTGGAAAGAAGGTTGCTGAAAATTTGAAAGAGAAAGCCTCCAAAGAGCCAACATGGAGTAAAGTGTAACTAACCATTATTGCCGACAAATTATCTGCTCGTGTTGATGATAACTACTGAACACATTCAAACTCTACCATTTTGAGTGTTTATTGACCTTTTGTATGTACATGATGTAATTATATTAATTCTGTGAATTTGTATCAGTGGAATATGAACACAGAATGGTACAGACCAAGTCATGTGACATAGTAGACATGTCTACTAACTCCCTACATAGCTATAGTTTGTGGGTACATACAGTATAAAGTGTTTTGCACCTCCAGAAGGTTTTACATGACATTGTGAATATTTGCTATATATAGACACTAGGGACTGTGCTCTCCTCACATGATTTTACAGGTTGTTCTCACAATCCAATGTCTCACAACTTTAATCTGAATACCCTCAAAGAACATGCTATGAATTCGTATCAGTACCTATGAATATCATTAGTATTTGAATTGACTCACAATCCAATGTTTCGCAAGTTTGATCTGAATACCCTCAATGAACATGTGGTGCATCATGTTGCTGCTGATTGGTATCGGTTGGGTCTTTCCCTTGGCGTAAAGGCCAGGGTGTAGAATACTGTGTTGGCTGATCTTGGTAGAGATTCCACAAAGGCTTGTATAGCCATGCTAGGCAAGTGGCTGAATGGTGCTGTTGGAACTGGGTATAAGCAGAGAGAATGGAGTACTGTTTTAGAAGCTGTTGGAGAAGCAATTGGCACTGAAGTACAAAGATTCATATCTGATAATTTAGGTACGTTGAAATTATACATATCGAACTTGTTATTCCTGCTTTCTATATGCGTGATATGTTACATCTTGACTGCTAGATCTGCTTCCTATAATGACATCTCAGCAAGGTACCGAGTAGGGGTATGCAGCAGAAGTGTGCAGTTCTCCTATGAAAAGTGAGTATTGAGTGTGTGAACAGTGAGGATGGGTAGACATTGAGGGTACACACCTAGTGTACCTTTCTACAACCTACATTATGCTATGTGTACTAGGATAATTTGCATATCTGTACTACACTCTGTGTACAATTGAAGAAAGCACAAGTGTATCACTCTGCACTTAGCACATTACTTTCATTCTCCACTCATACCTACCATCTACTGTCCCATGCAGCTCTCTGATCAACACAGGAACACAATATTTCCCAACATTTGATTTAGCAGTGTTTTGAATCAAGTACATGTAATATATAGCTTGTGTATGTGAGCCTGACTTAACCAAATTTACCATATATTTGTGTACTATTAAGGTGTTTGATTATATATATTTTGTACTCAACTGACTCTGATGAATGCAATTGACTAAAAATTTTGATTGTAGAAATTCTTTGACATGCAAAATCGATTAAGATGTGTTTTATCTTTGGACAGATAACACATGAAAACGCTTAAAAATTTTGATCTTAATATTCTATGATTTTTGTCATTTTTGTATGTGTAGTTTTTGTTCATTTTATGCACTTTCTTTTCTTTTCCCTTTTCTGGGTGCCACTTATAGAAGCCTATGGCTAACGGTTCCCCAGGTTAAACAAGATACCCTGATACCCTGAAGGTTATTGGTATTATGAGGAAGTAGATTGCATGTTAGCGTCCATTCAATCAACATGTAAATTCAATTTACTTCAATAATTTGATCACACTTGAGCATACAGATCACATGAATATAAATCACATGCACCAATCACAATAATTGATTTTACATAAAATGCAAAGTACCCAATATCAAGCTATAGTATCGCTGCTGTGATCCACTCACAACATACTATACATACCTGTTGTTCAATCCTCTGAGGTGCTGGGTATGGTTCCAGGTCAAAATTGCACAAAGTGCCCAATCAAGTTCCATGATAATATTAGCCTGGCTAGCAAGACCACCCCTTTTGGGTATCCTGGGCAGAGAATGGAAGGATGGTCTAGCAATCTGGAATAATCACTATGTGTATAATTATATTATCCATTATGATTGAAGTGAACAGCATGCTGGTCGTGATACAACTAATGCACAGAAAAATTGAATCATTATTTCCCCCAAAGATGTACCCAAGATATACCCCAATAGAGATATTATGTATCACAAGGATAGATATATCAGACATTATACACACCCATGCACACATGTACTTGTACATACGTACATCCATACCTGGACAGGATGAGGCAGGAGTTGTGAAGACTGGCAGTTCTCAGCATGGGACATCTGACTAATAACAATTTTAATGAAGGGACTACTTGAGGGAGATATCTTGCACGGATGTTGCTTGTTTTGTGTCTGTAATGATGTCCCAAATTTGAGGAAATGCTAACTTGCCAAATTGGGCTTTTGTATACCTAAGGATTATGCGTTTACTGTTAATTTTCAAAACAGTTTACCTCATAGTGAAACAGTACACATTTGAGACAGTTACTGTTAAAACACAATTTCACGACATATTTCAGAACATATTTGGAGTACTATAGGAAAAGATATGAATGCCTGGGATGCACCAGTAG
The DNA here is from genome assembly GCA_964020155.1 of Chondrilla cf. caribensis. Taxonomy (NCBI): domain Eukaryota; kingdom Metazoa; phylum Porifera; class Demospongiae; order Chondrillida; family Chondrillidae; genus Chondrilla; species Chondrilla cf. caribensis. The sequence goes on along the minus strand of OZ026551.1, from coordinate 5,830,682 downwards.
AATCCCCCAACTGTCAGTTCATACAGACTGCAGCCATTGGGTTTAATACATTTTTATAATAGAATATTAACTGGGAAGGTATTTTATTCTAGAGCAGTTAACAGCCAAGGAGCAGTGAAGATGTCTGAAGTGGTAACAGGTCCAGTACCACTTCCTGGTGAGGGACAGGACATCACTGAGATCAGTGAGAGAATGTCCATCAGGGAGTTTGTTGACTACTTCAAGGACAACCTACCACAACTATTCCGTGTAGACACAGCTTCCAACCAGAGATATGGAGAACTGAAAGAAGGTGACCAGTACAAATCTGACAACAGTATTCCTGTGGCTTAAATGCGGAACACAACTGTGTTCCTGTGATACAAATCTGGAACACTAGTTGCCGAAGGACACACACACACATACACACACACACACACACACACACACACACACACAGCACACACACACACACACACACACACACACAGACACACAGACACACAGACAGACAATCACACACTTACTAGTTCTCCTCCTTTGCACACCTAGGTGACCTGTTGGTGGCTTGTATGGTGAAGATTGTTCTGGTGATGAAGGCCAGAAGACAAGATTCAGGGCAGATTGTGATAATTCCCATAAACTCTGCTATTACCTTTGCCTTGCTGCCTGAAGACACTGATGAAGTCAGACTTGGAGCAAGTTGGGAGGGAACCTTCACTGTAGCTGAGATGATCAGATTAACCATGCTTCCACCGGTTGGTGAACTGAATAATGGGTGCTTACTGTACATTGTGTGCACATACAAATATAGAGGACATGCACACACACACATGCATGGACAAAGCACCCACGTAATTACACACATGTACTGTAGGTCTGCAAGGAGTGGTACACGGGACACACACACTGCTATCGTAGACACACATGTACTTTATATCAACACAGGTGGCCAAAGTCCGTTCAGACTGTAAAGACCATGACAACAAGAAGGTTTCAGAAGGAACCATCCTCTACAACCTGACCACCTTCACCACCAAGGTCCTCAAGAGGAGAGGAGTCAAAGGAGTCTCTTCTTTTGGAGTTGTCCACAAGTTCGTTGAGGGGGAAGATGTCCAATTCAGCACCAAACAACTGGACACAAAATGTAACTTGGTTGAAATTTATGAAATCTTCAAAGGTCCACTCAGAGCAAGGGTTTTCTGTGAAGGAGGACCAGACCTCAACCACAATGATGTAGTGGTGTTTGAGGAGAAGGAGGAAAGGAAATTCATTGTAGCTAAAACACTGAACAACCAAGAGCCATCCAGTAGCGTGTTGTCCATTCCTACAGACCTTACTGGTGTTCAAGTATGTGCATATGTGCTTTTTGTGTACTCACATGTACATACATAGGTGACTGCTATGTACTCACATGTACGTAGGTGACTGCTGTGTACTCACATGTACGTAGGTGACTGCTGTGTACTCACATGTACGTAGGTGACTGCTGTGTACTCACATGTACGTAGGTGACTGCTGTGTACTCACATGTACGTAGGTGACTGCTGTGTACTCACATGTACATAGGTGACTGCTGTGTACTCACATGTACATAGGTGACTGCTGTGTACTCACATGTACATAGGTGACTGCTGTGTACTCACATGTACATAGGTGACTGATGTGTACTCACATGTACATAGGTGACTGCTGTGTGCTCACATGTACATAGGTGACTGCTGTGTACTCACATGTACATAGGTGACAGCTTTGAGAATCAAAGGGTACAATTTGGACCCATTGGCCAAACAAAAAACCTCGTTGAAGAGGCAGAGTTTTTCAAAGGTCATACAGGAAGCAGGCAATCAGTACGTCTATGCCCCAATCAAGGAAGATGTTAGAGATGAGCCTCCACCTCCAGAGTTTGAAGACCCTGAATATGACATTTTTCGCAGGTTGAGCAGTGAAACAGCTCGCTCTGTGTCAACGGAATCCTTGGTGTCTGAAACGCGTACGGATGTGGAAATGAAAGTAAGTTCCATAAACACACCACAATGTAGCCACTTTAAATGGTTAAGGTTAGAAGTCAATACTTTGTTGTTAAATATATAAATTAAATATTCAGTGCTTTGAGCTCATACATTACACTAGTTACCGTCCTTCTGTGTACTGTGAAGTTCCATGATTTCAACTGTCCTTCTCCATCTAGATATCATACTACAATGTTCCTCCACAACCATCTCGCCCTAAGGATTACCCAAACAGAACTCGACAACGCTCTGAAGATATCAGTGATAATCTTCACCGCAGGAGGCACAGAATATCTGTGAAAGCCACTACCAGCGGTTGGTTTGTTTGAATACTTGCATAATATGTGAGCTTACAGATGCACTCAATCACACACACACACACACACACACACACACACACACACACACACACACACACACACACACACACACACACACACACACACACACACACACACACACGCACACACTAAACTTACCATTATACCCTACAGGTACCCCACCTCGATCAGGCAGAAAGTTCAGTGATAGTGGTTATGATTATGTTGATGTTACCATACCTCTGACAAGAACTGACAGAGGTTTAAGAGAAACAAGTGGAGGTTCTAGTGAGTTTGACAGATTACATGGTCACCCACATCACATAATAGACATGTACACACTCACACACACACACACACACACACACACACACACACACACACACACACACACACACACACACACACATGCACACATGCACACACACACACACATGCACACACACACACACACACACTAAACTTACCATTATACCCTACAGGTACCCCACCTCGATCAGGCAGAAAGTTCAGTGATAGTGCTTACGATTATGTTGGTCTTACCATACCTCTGCCAAGAACTGACAGAGGTTTAAGAGAAACAAATGGAGGTTTGTAAACCATGTGAAACATTGTCAAATAATCAGTTTGTATAAGAGAGGTTTCACAGTATGTGAACCTCTGTCCTCCACTCTAGGTCTGTGTACTTATGCCATACACCCACCAACCATGGTTTACATATTGCATACGCGTATGTATGTGTATGTATATTATGTGTACATGTGTGTTATATGTACATGTGTTATGTACAGTGCACGTATTATCAAATTGTAGTGGCAGCCATGGATGATGTATATATTAGTGCGTTGATCTCCATGGAGACCAGACTGCGAGACTGTCTGTCTATGGTGGGCGTGGTGTCTAGACTGGAGAGACCGGCTGGTGGATTTCTGTCATGGGATGAAAGACGTCTGGTTGAATCGATACCTTTTGAACCCAATCAGATATCAAAGCTAGTG
>OZ026551.1:5822373-5824873 GCA_964020155.1 Chondrilla cf. caribensis | reverse complement strand
ACCATATTACAAGCTCTAAGGAAGTCTGATCTAACCAGTGTGGCCCTGGACATACAACACCACATCATGTCAGGGACACTGGAGGAATGACATGTTACTTTTGTTGAGGTAGCCATGGTTATGGCTGTTACGAGACACACACTCACTATGGGATATCTGCTATCGAATACAGTATGAACAAACAAACAAACACCTAATGTGGATGTTGTTTATGCTGGATCTATTGTTCTTATTATTGAATCTTGTATTTCTTTCTTTGTAAATACCTTGAACAGTATGTGTACTATGATAATTTTCATATCTGTACTACACTCTCTGTACAATTGAAGAGAGTACAAGTGTATCACTCTGCACACATGTAATAACTTGTGTATGTGGACTTGACTTAATCAAGTTCACCATATACATGTACAACTAAGGTTATTTGTATTATAAGGAAATAGATTGCAATGTCAGTGTCCATCCAATCAACATGTAAATTCAATTTACTTCAATAATTTGATCACACTCGAGGGTACAGATCACATGAATATAAATCACATGGACCAATCACAATTGATACTGAAATAAAACACAAAATACCCAATAAGCTAGAAATCACTGCTGTGATCTACACACAACTTACTAGATACATCGATATGATTTCTTCTATTTGGACTGATAACGCACGTCACGATTTTGACATCAATAAATCTTCAATGTACAACGTTTCGCCCACTTGGGCTTCTTGCAAGGTACAATCAAGCTGAAATGAAAAATGAATAAATGTGTGTAAACTCGGTGTTTAATCCTCCGAGGTGCTGGGTGTGGTCCCAGGTCAAAAGTGCCCAACTCAGTTCCACGATATTGTTAGCCTGGCTAGCAAGACCACCCCTTCAGGCATCTTGGGAGGAGAGGGAAAAGATGGTCTAGCAAGCTAGACCAATCACTGCATTCATCCATGTTATAGCATGCAAACCGGTACGCAATTCAGCACAATTGAATACAAACAAACACAAATTATTATCCATTATCAGAAGTGAACAGCATGCTGGTCGTGATACAACTAATGCACAGAAAAATCAAATCATGAGTTCCCCCAAAGATGCACCCAAGATATACCCCAATATAATATGTAGATCATATTATGTATCATAAATATATGTACAGGGGGACCTCTCTATAAAGGACACATTGGGACCTGCTAATTTGTCCACTGTAAGAGGTTGTCCGTTCTTCAAAGGTGAAAAATGTATTAGCACTATAGGAAAGTCTACTTTTGGTGTCTTAGAACGTGTCCTTTGTAGGGAGGTAATATCTATGGTGTCCTTTAGTAGAGGTTCCACTGTATATCAGATATACACATGCATGCATGCACACATGTACTTGTACATATGTACCCCCATACCTGGACAGGATGAGGCAGGAGTTGTGAAGACTGGTAGTTCTCAGCATGGGACATCTAACTATAACTCTGCAGCCAATATTATTAACATTTTAATGAAGGGACTACATGAGGGGGGTACCAAAGAACATGAATATTGCCACATCAGCACATGTTCAACACCGTCTCCGTTATAAGAGTATTCATAGCTGGAGTAATATTAAGGGATAATATGGACTCCTGGGATGCACCTGTGGAACCCCCCAACCCCTCCATGTCAGTTCATGCAGGCTGCAGCCACAAGGATCAAACACAGCAGATTACGTACAGGTGTGCACCTCATTTCCTATAACACGACCACTTTAGGGAATTCGAAGGTCAGTCCCATGAATATACTCAAACCATGAATATATTTAATCTTCAAATACATTTTTATATTATTATAATATTACCTGAAAAGATACAGCATTTTATTCTGGAGCAGTTGAGACCAGTTCATAACAGCCAAGAAGCAGTGAAGATGTCTGAAGTGGTAACAGGTCCAGTACCACTTCCTGGTGAGGGACAGGACATCACTGAGATCAGTCAGAGAATGTCCATCAGGGAGTTTGTTGACTACTTCTGGGACAACCTACCACAGCCAACCTACCACAGCCATTCCGTGTAGACACAGCTTCCAATCAGATTGGAGAGGACCTTAGAGAAGGTGAATGGCACAATAAAACCAACTGTGTTCCAGTGATACAAATCCAGAACACTCTGAAAGCTGAAGGACACACACACACACACACACACACACACACACACACACACACACACACACACACACACACACACACACACACACACACACACACACACACACACACACACACACTAACTAGTACTCCTTCCTTGCACACCCAGGTGACCTGCTGGTGGCTTGTATGTTGAAGACTGTTCTAGTGATGGAGGCCAGAAAACAAGATTCAGGGGAGATTGTGACAATTCCCATAAATTCTGGTATTTTCTTTGCCTTGCTGCCTAAAGACACACATGAGATCAGACTTGGAGCAAGTTGGGAAGGAACCTTCACTGTAGCTGAGATGATCAGATTAACCTTGCTTCCACCGGTTGGTGAACTGAATAATGTGTGCT
>OZ026551.1:5809873-5812373 GCA_964020155.1 Chondrilla cf. caribensis | reverse complement strand
CACCAGCTGAGACAACACCATTCACATGAGGAGCCAGGTATGCAGCGTTGCCATGGCTACAACAGTTGTTTTACTGCAGGCTGGACAAACATGAGTCCAGTAGCAGTTTATTACTGATACTTCTCTCTCTCTCTCGGTGTGTGTGTGTGTGTGTGTGTGTGTGTGTGTGTGTGTGTGTGTGTGTGTTATGTGTGTGTGTGTGTGTGTGTGTGTGTGTGTGTGTGTGTGTGTGTGTGTGTGTGTGTGTGTGTGTGTGTGTGTGTGTGTGTGTGTGTGTGTGTGTGTGTGTGTGTGTGTGTGTGTGTGTGTGTGTGTGTGTGTGTGCATGGCCAACGATATACGTACACACATACATATCAAGTGGGACAAATAGAAATGAACACCTTACGGTATACGAACACAGGGTTATTGCATGTTTGAGTATTGTCAATCATGTATGTATGCATGCACGTACCTAGTTGATCATGTGCAAGAGGGTGAAACCCTGGGGGTGTTACCAGGCATATTTGTAAGCTGCAGACACGTATGTCGGACTACATACGTATGTACATATCCATATCATCGATGTCACATGATAATCTTATGTATGCATGTATGCATATCATCGATGTCACATGATGTCACACGATGATCACATGATGATCATATGTACGTATGTACGTATGCATATCATCAATTACTTGTACCAGGCACAGGTGGGCAGTGAGTAAGGACATCATCTCAAGCAACAATAAATCAGAACTGACACTGTGTGTGTGCCCCGAAGGTATGCAAAGAAGTACATGCCTGTGAAGACACAAAAGTATGTACCTCCTTCTGAAGACACCGGAACACACTCAATGCATTGTGACATGAGGATACAGAGTAGCAGACAGGGGAAATTGACTTATTGGTGTGTTAAGTGGATTTATGAGGAAACACACTCAATGTCGACTGTTGAGATGAACAGACGTCATAGATGTGTAACCATGTCTAATGAGTGAAGGAAAAATGATAAACTTTCAAAGGTTTATCAGCTGGCTGTGGTCAGGGGGCATGTCAGAACTTTGACTTTTTACTGATATCATTAAAAGAACTGAAAATCCATTGAGTGAGTCTTATAATGTTTGGACAGTAAATTCTTTAATTACAAATTAAATTAGACCAAATTCAATTTCCTGGAGAATGCCTAATCACATCATCGTTAGAAATAACTTTGTGTAACATTTAGTGATTAAATTGTATGCATGTCCAAGATATACGTACAAGGAATATAATATGTACATACCACACACAGTAGACACAGTACATATACATATTACATACACAGTACACACGGTACACATACGTAGTACATACAGCACACACAGTACACACAGTACATACAGTACACACAGTACATACAGTACACACAGTACATACAGTACATACAGTACACACGGTACACACAGTACATACACCACCACCAGATTATGACGTAACAGGTCTGGTTAACCTACACACTTCATGGAACAACTCCGTGCTGTAAGCTCAATTGGACGTCTCAAGACACACGGGCATCAAACCTGGGGCCAGTCCCAGTGCTGTACTCAGCGGTAAAACGCAGAACAATGGCTCTGTCATACCAAATCTGGTTCCTATCACAAGTACTTGGAAGTAGGGTTTGTCTGGGTGTAGCACTACACATGTAAGTCTGACCTGGATATAAAGGACACTCTTGGGACCCGACCTAGTGGATGTTATACAGTAGAACCTGGATATAAAGGACACTCTTGGGACCCAACCTAGTGGATGTTATACAGTATAACCTGGATATAAAGGACACTTTTGGGACCCAACCTAGTGGATTGTGTACAGTAGAACCTGGATATAAAGGACATTATCAGTATGAAGCTGGTGATGGTTGTACAGGGGACAAGTTGCTTAAAGGCACACAGTACAAAGCAGCGATCAACACACGAAGACATGGTATTCACATCGACAGGGACCGTCCAGTGTAACATTAAGACCACTTTTAGACTATTTTCTAGTTACACCATCATCGGAGTGGGCGAAACTCCACTCACACATCACACACATAATATAACTTAATATGCTCAATAAACAGAGCAATTCATGCATGTGCACCAACATACGTACATGCACATGACGAGTATAATGTGTCCATACATGCTGTATACAAATACCATGACAACAGAAACAATAGAACATAATATCACATGATATCAACAGTAGAGGTTGTTTTTTGTCATAGTGTGTGTGTGTGTGTGTGTGTGTGTGTGTGTGTGTCAATTTGTCTGCAACCACCAGAAGTCTTAGTTACTTTCCCCACACTTCGCCTCAATTGTCCCAATACCAACCTTTTAAGCACGCAACCACATACCAACGAGATGACTCAACCCCCATCACATTCTTGTTACTAATATTAGTACTACCGGGTGGGGAGACGGACAGAACGATATACGTGCCACGGATCCTCCTAAGGTTACTGATACCGGCAAGAATGTTGAACGATAAAATG
>OZ026551.1:5802373-5804873 GCA_964020155.1 Chondrilla cf. caribensis | reverse complement strand
CCAATCATGACCACAATCCTACAAGGAGGTTACAACTAATCGTGCAACACACACTGGTGAACACAGATCAAATGGGTTGCATCCAAAACACACCACATACACTAGTGTACCAGGAACATACTACATACACCAGTGTACCAGGAACACACTACATACACTAGTGTACCAGGAACACACCACATACATGTAGTGTACCAGGAACACACCACATACACCAGTGTACCAGGAACACACCACATACACTAGTGTACCAGGAACACACCACATACATGTAGTGTACCAGGAACACACCACATACATGTAGTGTACCAGGAACACACCACATACACTAGTGTACCAGGAACACACCACATACACTAGTGTACCAGGAACACACCACATACACTAGTGTACCAGGAACACACCACATACACTAGTGTACCAGGAACACACCACATACACTAGTGTACCAGGAACACACCACATACACTAGTGTACCAGGAACACACCACATACACTAGTGTACCAGGAACACACTACATACACCAGTGTACCAGGAACACACCACATACACCAGTGTACCAGGAACACACCACATACACTAGTGTACCAGGAACACACCACATACACTAGTGTACCAGGAACACACCACATACACCAGTGTACCAGGAACACACTACATACACCAGTGTACCAGGAACACACCACATACACTAGTGTACCAGGAACACACCACATACACTAGTGTACCAGGAACACACCACATACACTAGTGTACCAGGAACACACCACATACATGTAGTGTACCAGGAACACACCACATACACTAGTGTACCAGGAACACACCACATACACTAGTGTACCAGGAACACACCACATACACTAGTGTACCAGGAACACACCACATACACTAGTGTACCAGGAACACACTACATACACTAGTGTACCAGGAACACACCACATACACTAGTGTACCAGGAACACACCACATACACTAGTGTACCAGGAACACACCACATACACCAGTGTACCAGGAACACACTACATACACTAGTGTACCAGGAACACACCACATACACCAGTGTACCAGGAACACACCACATACATGTAGTGTACCAGGAACACACCACATACATGTAGTGTACCAGGAACACACCACATACACTAGTGTACCAGGAACACACCACATACACTAGTGTACCAGGAACACACCACATACACTAGTGTACCAGGAACACACCACATACACTAGTGTACCAGGAACACACTACATACACTAGTGTACCAGGAACACACCACATACACTAGTGTGCCAGGAACACACCACGTACACCAGTGTACCAGGAACACACCACATACACCAGTGTACCAGGAACACACCACATAAAGCAGAGGAGAAAGATCAAAAGATTGGTATTCAAAATCCACTTATGGTCCTTTCACAGTTATTGTCGCCTGTTCACTGTCTGGGTGACCATCTGAGCATTCATTAGACCACCCCTGTATACACCAGGCGACAAGGACATACAACTACCTATTGTTTCCTAGGACTATGTCCCTAACAACAATTGAGAAGAATGTGTATGAATGGCTTGATAGCACCACTCTCACTCACACACACAACCACACACACACATGAATGCACACACACACACACACACACACACACACACACACAGGCACGCGCGTGTGCACACACACAGACACACACACACACACACACACACACACACACACACACACACACACACACACACACACACACACACAGGCACGCGCGTGTGCACACACACAGACACACACACACACAAACACACACACGCGCGCGCGCGCAGGCACACACATCGATTCACTCACACTTGATTCTTGCCAACATTAGCCTTGGTCAGAACAGCAGTAGGAAACACTTTCCTACAAAATATACATTTCATTTCATCATCAACTTCTCCAACAGTGTTAGGTCCAGAGTGAACTCACTTGGCTAGAGTCAAGAATCCAGTGCTGTTCACCGTCCCCATCTTCCCGAGCTTGGTGCAGTAGCCATTGTACAGTGCACACATCTCCACCCAGGACACCCTGTCACCAGCAGCTTCCTCATAGCACGTCTTCAACCTCCAGTCGATATGGACGGGATGCAAGAGAAATAATTTAAGGACATATCCTATATCCTCTGTACACAAAACCATATTTGGACCCCCACACGTCTGTACGTATACACACTCCCTCCCTCCCTCCCATCCTCTCCCTCTCACCCACACCCACACACCTTCCCATCCTCTCAACCTCACACAGACACACACACACACACACACACACACACACACACACACACACACACACACACACACACACCATGACGTAGCAATAAGTTCCGGGTTGAGTTGAGTTAGGTTCTTGGAGGCTACAACTGTAGTACCACCTGCCATAGGGGAGGACACAATCCCTTTCTTCACTCCAGGTCTGGATATCTGACTGACAGTAGATGTTGCATGTTTGACTGATGGAGGTGATGATGGATCCA
>OZ026551.1:5772373-5794873 GCA_964020155.1 Chondrilla cf. caribensis | reverse complement strand
CGCAGCTGGTGCATCAACTGCTGCAGAGAAGTGACCTGGGCAGTGTCCACATTGCGGCGATGGGACAATCGGATTAGACCACTCACTGCATCCGTTGCCTGAAGGGGGTGGGGTGGGGTAGGTTAGCATATTGCCATACAAGTCTTGTATCAAATTGTTGAGTATTCACCTACACTCCAACACACACACACATCTACACTCCCACACACAAACACATACACTCACACACACACACAAATACCTACACTCCCTCACACACAAACACCTACACTCACATATACATAACAACCTATGTACACACACACACACACACACACACACACACACACACACACACACACACACACACACACACACACACACACATAAAATAAAAATTTATTAAATAGTCTCGTATGAAGTTGTTGAGCATTCCTTGGTGTGTGTTCCCACATCAATGGTTGCCTACATCCACCACACACGCCTGTATACCCTTCCACCCACAATTACATTCACCTACACTGCCACACACACATGTAAACATCTGCACTATCACACACACAAACACCTAAACTCACATTTACATAACCACCTATGTACAACCACACACCCACACCCACACCCACACCCACACACACACCCACACACACCCACACCCACACACACACACACACACACACACACACACACACACACACACACACACACACACATCCACCATCACCTAACTACCTACACACATAATTACACTCATACCACATACACCCACACAACACACCCACCCACATGCAATCATCTAAACACTCAAATCCCATAACTCAGTTTGAACTTTGACCCCAAATCTCCTCATAACCAACACACCAAATATCTCCAATTCAACCCAAAGCTTCCCCACACCTACGAGATGGGATACTGTGAACTCAAATGCAATAACCACACCCACTGACACACCCACCAGTGAGTGTCTCCGAAATGGTTGAACTTGAGTTCGAACAGGAACAAATGGATCTCGGTTACTGGCTTGGGAGATGCTGTCACCATGGCGAGCTGTTGCCATGGTGCTGAATTCGAACACATGATCATCACTCAACTCATCCACGTTTGTCAAGGACTTGATGTCTGATACAATTTGAGAGAGCTGATCCTTTACTTGCTTGAATTCGAGAAGATTCGCTTCAATGGCAGATAAGAGTGTGAATAGACTTTCCAGCACATCTGTTCTCAAGTGGAACTCCTGACTCGATGGGGACAACGGGAAGGAGTTTGTGGTGGTGCATATCCAACTAAGCAATTACACACACACACACATACATACATGCACAAATAAGCACATACACACACACACACACACACACACACACACACACACACACACACACACACACACACACACACAAACACACACACACACACACACACACATACACACACACACACACACACACACACACACACACACACACACACACACACACACACACACAGGCGATTCAAATGGCTGCTGTTGATATCCAATAGAATGCAATAATGGGGCAGAATCCACAAGTTCTTGTTTTTCTTTTCTCTCATCTTCTGATCTGCTTTTCTTGTCCAACATATGCTGTTCAGATATGACCAGCTCCTGTAGTTACAGCAACAAAGTCCCTGGTCACATTCGTGTCAACATGTTGTTTTTACAACAACCAATGTCTCACCAGGTTAGCAACAACATCGGCTACTACAAGATTTGCGAATACAAATGCTCCGATAGTTATGAAGACTATCAGATAAATGGCTCCTATTATACTGTACCCACATGACTAAAGGACAAAGAGAGTGAGAACCAGAGTGAATATCTACTGTGCGTGCATGTGTGTGTGTGTGTGTGTGTGTTTGTGTGTGTGTGTGTGTGTGTGTGTGTGGTGTGTGTGTGTGTGTGGTGCGTGTGTGTCTCATTCACACACTTGTAATTCCTCGTTAATCCCCATCCATCCGTCTTGTGTGACACAAATAAACAAAGAAAACATTGCTAAATAAACAAAAAGACAACAAAACAAAGTCACCATAATGAATCATTGGTAATCTTGCAACTACCTTCTAGTCTACTTGCTAGACCATCTCTCCCCTACCCTCCACCCCTGGGGTATTTGTAGAGATGGTCTAGCTGGATAGACCAACCTGATCCCAGTGATCCGAAGTGAGTGGTGCAGCTCTCTCCAAATATGGACACCCCCAACACGGCGAACACAAACATTATGATGACCAAGAGAGCTACGATGTTGGCCATGTCCGAGAAGGAGAATATGATAGTCCGCACAATGACCTGAACACGAGGAGAGAGAGCCCAGCAGGTGAGTATGTAGTGAAGTGGAGGGACTACAGGGACTACATGGACTACAGGGACTACAGGGACTACAGGGATTACAGGGACTATGGGGACTACAGGGATTACAGGGACTACATGGACTACAGGGACTACAGGGACTACAGGGACTACAGGGACTACATGGACTACATGGACTACAGGGACTACAGGGACTATGGGGACTACAGGGATTACAGGGACTATGGGGACTACAGGGACTACATGGACTACAGGGACTACATGGACTACATGGACTACAGGGACTACAGGGACTACAGGGACTACAGGGACTACATGGACTACATGGACTACATGGACTACAGGGATTACATGGACTACATGGATTACATGGACTACAGGGACTACAGGGACTACAGGGACTACAGGGACTACATGGACTACAGGGACTACAGGGACTACATGGACTACATGGACTACATGGATTACAGGGATTACAGGGACTACAGGGACTACATGGACTACAGGGACTACATGGACTACAGGGACTATGGGGACTACATGGACTACATGGACTACATGGACTACAGGGACTACAGGGATTACATGGATTATAGGGATTACAGGGACTACATGGACTACAGGGATTACAGGGACTATGGGGACTACATGGACTACAGGGATTACAGGGACTATGGGGACTACATGGACTATGGGGACTACATGGACTACATGGACTACATGGACTACAGGGATTACAGGGACTATGGGGACTACATGGACTACATGGACTACATGGACTACAGGGATTACAGGGACTATGGGGACTACATGGACTACATGGACTACATGGACTACAGGGATTACAGGGACTATGGGGACTACATGGACTACATGGACTACATGGACTACAGGGACTACAGGGACTACATGGATTACATGGACTACATGGATTACATGGACTACAGGGACTACATGGACTACATGGACTACAGGGATTACAGGGACTATGGGGACTACAGGGACTATGGGGACTACATGGACTACATGGACTACATGGACTACAGGGATTACAGGGACTATGGGGACTACATGGACTACATGGACTACATGGACTACATGGACTACACGGACTACAGGGACTACAGGGACTACAGGGACCACACACACCTGCAGACCTCCTAAGATACTGATGCTACGCAGACTTCTCAGAGATCTGAACACTCTCAAACTTCTCAGAATCCTATTGCCGCTCCCCAGGAAGGTCATACCTCAGTGAAAGGAAGCAGTCAGATTGATACATACACAGACAACTGCATACGACCGTAGACCCCCTCTCCATGAAGAATCGTGAAGAGGGGCCTATGGTAAACACACACAATTCAGTCCAAACACAGCACAATGCATACTTGGTCCAAGAATAGCGGCAAGCACAATAACAAAGTCCAGGACGTTCCATCCATTCTTCCAAAATGCCAGGAAGTCGTGGTACCACTTCAGAAGGATCTCAACCACAAACACAGTTAAGCAGAAATGATCCACTCCATACAGCAGGGGTCCCAATGTGGCTTCCTGTCACCAACAGAAATAGAGATGTTTATAACAACACTGGATACAGTTCTTCGTGGGAAAAGGAAAAGGATGTGTGTACATGCGTATGTATTTTTGCATGTATGTGTGGTGTGTGTGTGTGTGTGTGTGTGTTTGTGTGTGTGTGTGTGTGTGTGCGTGTGCGTGTGTGTGTGTGTGTGTGTGTGCATATATACGTGTGGGGTGTGAGGTTAAATACATGTTGGGTGTGGCATGATACAACTAAGCGAGAATCCATGAAATATAATTTACCAGGAATTCATCGGTTTGTATTCCAATCACGATACAGTTGAGGACGATGAAGAACAACATCACCAGCTTGAAGGGGAGAGATTCCAGAAGCCTTCCTAACAAGTTCAGCGATATTTTCTCTTTGATGTGGCCTATGTCTTCGTCAACCACGTCACTGAACTTCAACATCGTATCGCCATCACATTCAGGGATCTGAGAAGATCACTCAGATTATTATCTAAACTCTTTGAGCTACTCAACCTCAAGTTAAAAACAAACTTACTATTTTGTCCGATAATAAGAACCGATTGTCCTCATTAGCACCTATGTTCGACGTGGAGGACGGATGCAAGAGCCTTTTCGAGGGTTGTTTCTTTGCAAAAGACATGCTCACGGATCGGCTTCTTTCCAGCTGTGCCGTGGTCACGTGATCTATATGCCCCTCGCCGCGAAACCGCGCATGCGTCATCCCACGTTCATGGGTCGGGTGTTTTGTACTGTGTGGGGCGTATAGTAATAATCCGGCTGAGCGGGAGCGAAGAACCAGTGATAAGACGTTTAGTGTATTTTTAAGGCCACTCCAGTAGAGTAATTAGTATGATAACCAGCGCGAAGGCCGTTCTGCGTTGGCTTTCTCTTGTCCTGGCTGATGTTACGTACCAGGAATCCATTTAATATCCGGCGAACTGCCCCGGTTCCTGCGAGTTGGGGTATATGCAGCTATCCAGGCAGTGGGAGCTACCACAGATAGGTAATAAGGACAGTCACTACTTTAGTAGGTTAGGTTAGGTAGACCATAGATACTCCAACTATGTGTAGATTTATTTAGACTGGGGAAGCCACTAGCCCGGGGGGCTACTATTAAGGCTCCCAGTAAATAGTAACAGCATAATCCCACGCCATGAGCGCTGTTTTTATGATTCCGTCTCGATAGGACACGCACACTGTACTACATCAGGCTGTATCCCCCACAACAGAGGTGGTTGTACTGTGTCCAGTCATTCCTGTAACCGGATATCCCCAGTCATGTGGGCCCTATCATAACACCTCCCAACCATCCAGACCAACAAACAACAAACACCCTGTCTGTCTGACCTGATCCTTGTCCAGGAGCAATTCAGTTTGGCAATAATAGCCTGCAGTTGGACTTGAGGTAATGTAACTTGTAGTGGTCCCAATAATGTGGTGATCCAAATTTTGGTGTTGAGAGTACACAGAGTAGTACAGTACGGGATTGTGTGAGGCTATAAACCACCTCAGTAATAGGACCACTACCACAGTGGTCCTATTAGTGAGGTGGTCTTCAAATGTAATTCTGCTGTTTTTCATGTTTCTTTAAGAAAACACTATACCCCATAAATACTAGCTGCTAAATTTGGAGTATCCTGCCGTTAATCTCTAATTTGACAATGACATGCAGAATCACTGAGTCGCAATGATGGGGATTCTCTGTGTGTAGGAGAGGATACCTTATTGCTAGACTTTCCCAGCGAGTGAACTCAGAATTAGTAGGTGTACAAATTGTACAATGACAATCACCTCCATATTGGTGTAACCTCACCACTGTTGCTGTAACAACCGTTAATGATAAGGAATTTCATTGGCAGGTGAGGATCTGTGAAATTCATTCAAGGAGTGTAGGCTTAGGCTATGAATCTCATTATCTAACAATGCATGCCCCACCTCCCACCACTTGTGGTTGGCAATCCTCATATTTATACCAGCCTCCGGACTCCAACCTCCTTAGACCTCTCCAGTGGTACGTACTGTGTGCTGGTGTATACACCTGTGTAAGCATCCCTTCTATCTGCTAAAAGGTCTGCCAGGAGTGTGCAAGTCCTATTGACTGGTCTACAATCATGTTCTACCTTGTTCTTATCGGTGAGTTGGACAACCAGTAACCACTTCACCACATGAGAGCCTCTGGAGTGAGTGGAGCTGATACATATCCCGTAACTTGATACAGACTTCTATACTTATACTGGAACCTCTAATAGTGTATGTGTGAGAGGGGTCTGTATGTGGCAATGTCACAACACAGCCAGTTGGGAGATGACCATATCTTGTGGCATAGGGATACATGCGAGACAGCCAGTTGGGAGATTTCCACACATTGTGGTGTAAATCTGCCCCTCTACAGGAGATGTCTGGCTAGTACACAGTACAACTGTGACAGTCTCCGTGATGAGGCATTATCTCCAATACTAATAAATACTGATAGTGGGGGAATCAGTTGTATACAATCTAACTGGTTGTCTCCTAATCTAATGATCATTAATTTTAATTGCATTCTTATTTGTCTACAGGAGTTCTGTTCTCAGCATCAGCTGTCACAGCCACACATGAAAATGTCACAGGTGAGCAGGTTACTATGTACAGTGTGTGTAAGGGGGCCAAAACTCGATTGATACACACACGATTGACAACACACAGGCAACCCCCACCCAACCACCCACACACGCACACACACACACACACACACACACACACACGCACACACACACACACACACACACACACATATACACACTCAGTGACACAGAATTCCTTCACATCAACTGTTGGTGCTTGCCAATGGATATTGATGACCTTGTTGATTATTACAGTTGCAGGAGTGTGTATATAAGACACAGCAGCAAAAACTATATTATTCGCTTCATTTGCAGAAATGTGTGCTCAACGCGAGGTCGATCTCATCTTCATACTGGCCCTACCATCTTCGGTGGGTGATAGAGAGATGGCATTGCTGAAGGATGCTCTAGTGGACATAGTAGAGGCCCTTCCCCTAGACCAGGTCAAAGTGGCAGTGGTGACCTTTGCTAACAATTCTGAGATAGCTTTTGATTTTAATGGTTATGCTGACAAAACTGCTCTTGTTGATGCCATCCATGTAATCCAACGTCCAGATGATCCTCCATCTCCTTTGAGGAGGACAGAGGCCACCCCGGCTCTGGTGATGGCTCTGGAGACTGATGCTGATAAAGGACACCGACCGAATGCCACTGTTGTGAGCTTGTTGATCACGGATGGGCCGACCAACGATTTAGCTCAATTGGCAGAAATTTTGGCAGGAAGTGGAGAAGAGGAGGTTCATGTGATGCAGGTTGGTGGTAACATCACCAGTGAAGAGTTGGACATTTTGACTCTGGGAGTGACTGATCGCCAGTACCATGTGGACTCCTACTGTGATCTCGCTTATGCTGATTATCTGCCAAAGTATCTCTATTGTAGTGAGTGTGTGTGTGTGTGTGTGTGTGTGTGTGTGTGTGTGTGTGTGTGTGTGTGTATGTGTGTGTGTGTTGTGTGTGTGTGTGTGTGTGCGCACACATGTGTACGTGTGTGTGTGTGTGCTCGCATGTGTACGTGTGTGTGTGTGTGTGTGTGTGTGTGTGTGTGTGTGTGTGTGTGTGTGTTGTGTGTGTGTGTGTGCGCATGTCTACGTGTGTGTGTGTGTGTGTGTGTGTGTGTGTGTGTGTGTGTGTGTGTGTGTGTGTGTGTGTGTATGCGTGCATGTGTGCTGTGTGTGTGTGTGTGTGTGTGTGTGTGTGTGTGTGTGTGTGTGTGTGTTCAAACTTCTCCCTGTACTCTGACCACTACCACACAACAGCTCAATGTACTGATTCCCTGTGTCCCTCCCCAACAGGTTGTAATCCTTCCTGTGTCAGAGGGAGGTGCGATGAAAATGGTTGCTGCGTCTGCCCAGAGGGATGGGTAGGTTGTGACTGCAATGTTATAGCAAGTGAGAGCAGAACTATTTTGCAAATGTTCATCCATTGAAGAGTTCCACACATACTGTGTCAATGTTTCAAAATTAGCATACTTTTATCACTGTTTGTTGGTCAATTATACCTGCAATATGTGTGCACATTGTACATATGCAATCTATTAACTTGTTATTTCTGTTTTGAAGCATGTGCACCTAGGGATTTTGTCTTTGTGATGGATTGCTCCAAAAGTATCAAAAAGAATGACTTTCTGCTTCTTAAAGCCTTCATGGCCGATGTATTCAACTCGTCGAAGTTTCCAATTGGAAAAGGAGAGTATCATGTCGGGATGATCAAGTATGGCTATGATGTCGAGATCGAGTTCGGTATGACCGAGATTTTATGCGACCGGGAAACACTCGTACAACGCGCCATCGACTTGGAGAGGCCACAGAGATTTGGAGGCACGAGGACCACACGCGCTATGACAGCTGCTCTCAAAATGTTCCAGGATGAAGGTCGCAATAATTCCAAAGTAGCTCCTACCATGATTGTCATAACAGACGGAAGGGCTACAGACGACAAAAGAGGTTCATTGGACAAGATCATATCCAATGTCAGAGATGCAGGGATCGATACTTTTGTCGTTACAATCAAAATTGATGGGGAAAATATAGATGAGGTCTCTAGGATAGCGGGAGATCTATCTCAAGTGTTGAGTGTTGAGGACTTTGAAAACCTTGATAACATCGTTGACCAAATCACAGACAGCCTTTGCGAAGATCCTGAACTCCCCACCACTTGCACACCAGAGTGCCTAAATGGTGGGTCCTGTGTGAACTTGACCTGTCAGTGTCCAAGTGGATGGACTGGTCCCGACTGTGGAAGTGAGTTCGTTGTGTACTACATACACCAGCCCCCGAATCAAGTGTTAGCATATGAATCATTCACTGTACAGTACATAGTGTTAGTAAACAACCGACACACTGTACATAGCGAACATGTGAAAGTTGTTAGACATGTTGGTTGTATTTCTTTATAGTTGTAGGACTATTGTTTAACACGTCTATAGCGATATTCAAACAATTTTATTCACAAATTATAATCATTCGTGCAATGTTTTACGTTTCAGACGTGGTAAACAATAGTCCTACAACTATAAAGAAACTGTACCTAGTGTTAGTACACTGTACATACACTGCACTGAAAATAGCATTAATGCCTTTCCCTGAGCCCATCAGCATAATGAGAGACATTATCAAGTGATAGGTAGAAGTTTCAAAGTAATATAATATACAATATATAAAATACCTCACCCAGTGTGTTTGTTGTGGGCAGTATCTTCTAACTGTTGGACAAGTGCATGTTGTGATAACAACCTGTTGTGGTGTTGTCTGCATGTGGGATACAGTCACACCTTGATTGTCTGACGTTCGTTTACTGGAAGACCTTGTTTATCCAACACTTGTTTGGGGTTTACCTCTCCCGAGCTGTGACCACCTGGAATATTGGTCATGTGTTGAAGGGACAAACATGTTGGGTTGGACCAACTGTTATTATGTCCGACATGTATGTAGGAGGAGGCAGAGTATGAAGATCCTCGAGAAACTAAAATTGTTGAATTTGTTGGTAAATTTTGAGGAGGTCTGTGGGGTTGTGAGTTTTAATATCGCCCATGGGGGGGAATATGGTGAGGAGCACACCTGAATCTATCTGATGGGGAGTATACCTGAATCTATCTGATATTGCAACCATCTCTGTGATGAAGCCATACCTCAGAGAGGTGGTGTGCAATAAATACACAGATGTTGTGTGTGATTGGAGAGATTATATTTTGTTGCTGTTGTTGTCATGGCAAATGCACAGCAAGGATTTGTGCGGGACAGGTTTTAAAATCTTCACTGTTTTGTGTGTACGAGTGGGTGTAACGATATATGAATACATGGACCCTTCCATTAGGTGATGAGTTGGGTTGTTTGTTTTGGGTGTAATGCAGCTGGTCTTGCACTTGTAGTGCAGCTGTTTATGCCTTTGCAGCTGTTGATGGTTCATTAGCAGAGGACAAGGTGCAATGGTTTGACTCTGTAGAGTATTCTAGGGCTAACCCAGCTGATTACAGTTCTCGAACTTACTCAATTATTGGAAGGTCTGACATTTCTCTCCCACTTTCGCGACCTACTGGTGAGCGGTCAGGCTTCTCAACCCTCAGTTGGTAAACACATTAGCTGTGTGGTTGTGCGACTGGCTTCAGTGAGGTGGAGTCCATCAACCTAACACACCTCATTTATTAGGTTTGAAGCATGTTGCTAGGCTTGTAGTACCCCTGGTATGTCAGTGGTGGGTTTCCATGTGTCTATTGTTCGTGAACACCTCATTTGTTAGGTTGGGATTACCATAGAGAATTTGTATTCTTATGCTGTATGCTATGTTCTGAGGATGGGTTGTATTTCAGTGTACACCTGTGTGTGTATAAACATGTATACTGAATGTCTGTCTGTCTGTGTGTGTGTGTGTGTGTGTGTGTGTGTGTGTGTGTGTGTGTGTGTGTGTGTGTGTGTGTGTGTGTATGTGTGTGTGTGTGCCTGTTTGATATTATTGTACATGTCATTCAGTTCCACAGTGCTTGAAGAGGAATACTGTGTTGGTGTTGGATAGCTCGGATAGTTTGAGAGATATTGACTTCGAGCTGCTGAAAGAATTTGTCATCAACTTTCTGATGCACTTGGCACGAGTAATTGATGGCGGTATGATGAAATTTGCCGTCATAAAGTATGGTTACGAGGTTGTCGAGGAGTTTGACTTCACTTTCCCACAAACCTCAGAAGCTCTCAAGGCGAAGATTAACGCAACGGAAAGACCTGACCTCTCTCACGGAACTCGAACATCTGCAGCTTTGAGAAAAGCCCTACGAATCATCAAGAAAGACTATCGGTACAAGTGTGATGGCTTGCCTAGTATTATTCTAGTGAGCGATGGCAAATCCACTGATGACAAAGACGGCCGTCTCCAACGAGTTGTTGATAGAATGGACTTGGATGGTATCTCCAGGTTATCAATTGGAGTAGGCAAAGATATCGATGTGGGAGAATTGAAGTTGATAGCGGGAGACAAATCAATGGGGGAAGACAACCTGGAGAGGGTCTTCTTAGTGGATGATTTTGAAGATTTGGTGAATGAGGCTGAGGAAGCAGCTGAACAATTCTGTGATACTGAATAAACACACCAGCAGGAAGTTAATTATAGTAACAGGAACCTAGTAACAGAAACCGGAAGTAATATTAAGACTATGCACTCACATTGTAGTTCTCAACATTTATTCTACATTATTGGCAATTAAATGGTATTGAAACAGTCAATGTGTAATTTTGGCCCCTACCCCACCACCCTGGGGTGAGAACGGGCATTGGTCAATGAATTATGCTGACTCTATGTGCGCATACTAAGCAAATTGCATTCTATAGACTATATTATATTATATAGACATTTATACACACATTATTGCACCCAAGTGTCATATTTATACATTATAAAAGCACAATCATAGGTGAATATACAGTGTTATGCAAGCATTTGCGATTATTACCGGTCAGTGTCTAAACAGAAGTACATGTGTAGTCAACCCTGGATGTGTCCAGACTGAAGGGATTTGTGTTCAAAATAGTCAGAAAAAGTGATTTATGTGTGTGTGTGAGGGGGGGGGTCTTAAGAATTGAGCACACCAGGAGTAATGAGATCCGGCTGTTTTCAATGGGATGTTGGTTCGGTGAGATGGTAATTCGAGTTCAAAAACTCGTGGGGCTGCCGCCCCCCGCACTCGAATTACTTGAAGGTCTTTCTTAGGTTCAGAAGAACCTTCGCTGGAGTTATTACGTTCGGCGAAGGTTCAGCGCACGAATTCCAGCCCAATTATTGTCGGCGTTCGAAATCGGCCATCTTTATTTCGCGCAATATAAATTATAATATAAATTCATTGTTGCGGTTACGCGTAGGAACACATAGTATATATATATGTATTATATATAATATAATTATTATATATATCTATATTATATTATATCTATAATATATTGGTCGAGCGTTACATACCGGAAGTCGAAATGCAAACATCTTGAAATTGTAACATCATCATCACCACTCTCACACAAAATAACAGATACTGATTCACCAATATAACATATGTGATGTATGATATTTATTGAATGCATTCATTACACACGATACAGTACATGAGGTGTGTGTTGCATGCTACACAAACTATTCTACAGACGTATTGTCTTGAGTGGGTCCGTTGTATGCTCTCAAGACAGTGTCAAGTTCCATTTGGAATTCAGCCAATTTCTCCTTGATCTCAGAATGGAGATCCTCCCTACACAGGAAGTGGAATACAACCGTTACCATGGACCTGCTACATCCCAGAGACCTTCAACCACAACAAATCTCCAGTTATTGTGCTGTTGTTACATCAAAGCTGTCTCACTACAGGGGTGTCCTCGCTACGGAGATGTCCTCGCTACAGGGGTGTCCTCACTACAGAGGTGTCCTCACCACAAGGTCCCTTTGCCAATGCAGTCACGTTACTCAACACAGCAGATTGATGAGAAAAACAGCAGATTGATGAGAATTACAACAGATTGATGAGAATTGGTGTACAGTCACACTCACAAATCACTATGGTTACTACTGTATAAGAACATGTAACCATGACAACATGATGAACTTAAGCCTTGAATTCACAGTTAGCTATGTCAAATTGTGTGGACATACATGCATTAGCATGCACATGCAAACATGCAAACATACCACACATATACGTACATGCAAACATACTAAACATAAATCAGTACATGTAAAAAATACATCAGGACATGTAAACATGTTTCAGATACATCAGGACATGCAAACATGTTGGAAGTCAAAACTAACTTCTTCCAGGTTTCACCAGGAGCCTTAGCTCTAGTCATTCTGAAGAGTTGCTCAACCAGTGTCTCCCTTGCCTTACGAAAACCACTTTACCATGCACAAATTGTACAATGACAATAACCTCCATATTGGTGTAACCTCACCACTGTTGCTGTAACAACCATTAATGATAATGAATCTCATTGGCAGGCGAGCTCTTTGAAATTCATTCAAGGAGTGTAGGCTTAGGCTATGAATCTCATTATCTAACAATGCATGCCCCGCCTCCCACCACTTGTGGTTGGAAATCCTCATATATATTTATACCAGCCTCCGGACTCCAACCTCCTTAGACCTCTCCAGTGGTACGTACTGTGTGCTGGTGTATACTCCAGTGTAAGCATCCCTTCTATCTGCTAAAAGGTCTGCCAGGAGTGTGCAAGTCCTATTGACTGGTCTACAATCATGCTCTACCTTGTTCTTATCGGTGAGTTGGACAACCAGTAACCACTTCACCACATGAGAGCCTCTGGAGTGAGTGGAGCTGATACATATCCTGTAACTTGATACAGATTCCTATACCCTTACTGGAACCTCTAGTAGTATATGTGTGAGGGGAGGCATATAAGTGGCAATGTCACAACACAGCCAGTTGGGAGATTTCCACACATTGTGGTGTAAATCTGCCCCCCTACAGTAGTTGTCTGGATAGTATGCAGTACAACTGTGACAGTCTCCGTGACGTTATCTCCACTATAATAAATACTTATAGTGGGGGAATCAGTTGTATACAATCTAACTGGTTGTCTCCTAATCTAATGATCATTAATTTTAATCGCATTCTTATTTGTCTACAGGAGTTCTGCTCTCAGCGTCAGCTGTCACAGCTGCACATAACAATGTTACAGGTGAGCAGGTTACTATGTACAGTGTGTGTAAGGGGGCTGAAAGTCGATTGATACACACAGGGTTAGCAACACACAGACACACTGTAGGACACAGCAGCAAAAACTGTATCATTTGCTTCATTTGCAGAAATGTGTGCTCAACGTGAGGTTGATCTTATCTTCATACTGGCCCTACCATCCTCGGTGGGTGATAGAGAGATGGTGTTGCTGAAGAATGCTCTAGTGGACATAGTAGAGGCCCTTCCCCTAGACCAGGTCAAAGTGGCAGTGGTGACCTTTGCTAACAATTCAGAGATAGCTTTTGATTTCAATGGTTATGCTGACAAAACTGCTCTTGTTGATGCCATCCATGCGATCCAACGTCCAGATGATCCTCCATCTCCTTTGAGGAGGACAGAGGCCACCCCGGCTCTGGTGATGGCTCTGGAGACTGATGCTGATAAAGGACACCGACCGAATGCCACTGTTGTGAGCTTGTTGATCACGGATGGGCCGACCAACGATTTAGCTCAATTGGCAGAAATTTTGGCAGAGATTGGAGAAGAGGAGGTTCATGTGATGCAGGTTGGTGGTAACATCACCAGTGAAGAGTTGGACATTTTGACTCTGGGAGTGACTGATCGCCAGTACCATGTGGACTCCTACTGTGATCTCGCTTATGCTGATTATCTGCCAAAGTATCTCTATTGTAGTGAGTGTGTGTGTGTGTGTGTGTGTGTGTGTGTGTGTGTGTGTGTGTGTGTGTGTGTGTGTGTGTGTGCATGTGTATGTGTGTTGTGTGTGTGTGTGTGCGTGCATGTGTACATGTGTGTATGTGTGTGTGTGTGTGTGTGTGTGTGTGTGTGTGTGTGTGTGTGTGTGTGTGTGTGTGTGTCTGTGTGTGCATGTGCATGTGTGTGTGTGTGTGTGTGTGTGTGTGTGTGTGTGTGTGTGTGTCTGTGTGTGCACGTGCATGTGTGTGTGTGTGTGTGTGTGTGTGTGTGTGTGTGTGTGTGTGTGTGTGTGTGCACGTGCATGTGTCTCTGTGTGTGTGTGTGTGTGTGCCAGTGCATTTTATTAACTTGGAATCCTTTTGCTTTGGGATTATTTCAATGTTTCCACAATTCTTGATGTTCAAGCTTCTCCCTGTACTCTGAGCACTACCACACAACAGCTCAATGTACTGATTCCCTGTGTCCCTCTTCAACAGGTTGCAATCCTTCCTGTGTCAGAGGGAGGTGTGATGAGAATGGTGACTGTATCTGCCCAGAGGGATGGGCAGGTTGTGACTGCAATGTTATAGCAAGTGAGAACAGAACTATTTTGTAAATGTTCATCCATCATAGAGTTCCACGCATACTGTGTCAATGTTTCAAGAGTAACATACTTTTATCACTGTTTGTTGGTCAATTATACCTGCAATATGTGTGTACATTGTACATATGCAATCTATTCACTTGTTATTTCTGTTTTGAAGCGTGTGAACCGAGGGATTTTGTCTTTGTGATGGATTGCTCCAAAAGTATCAAAAGGAATGATTTTCTGCTTCTTAAAACCTTCATGGCCGACGTATTCAACTCGGCGAAGTTTCCAATTGGAAATTGTGAGTATCATGTCGGGATGATCAAGTATGGCTATGATGTTGAGACAGAGTTCACAATGCTGGAGATTTTCGACCGGGAAACACTCGTACAACGTGCCCTCGACTTGGAGAGGCCACAGAGATTTGGAGGCACGAGGACCACACGCGCTATGACAGCTGCTCTAAAAATGTTCCAGGATGAAGGTCGCAATAATTCTAAAGTAGCTCCTACCATGATTGTCATAACAGACGGAAAGGCTACAGATGACAAGAGGGGCTCATTGGACAGGATCATATCCGATGTCAGAGATGCAGGGATCGTTACCTTTGTCGTTACAATCAAAATTGATGCGGAAAATATAGATGAGGTCACTAGAATAGCGGGAGATATATCTCAAGTGTTGAGCGTTCCGGATTTTGAAAGCCTCGATGACGTTGTTGACCAAATCACGGAGAACCTTTGTGATGATTCTGAAATTCCCACCACTTGCACACCAGAGTGCCTAAATGGTGGGTCCTGTGTGAACTTGAACTGTCAGTGTCCAAGTGGATGGACTGGTCCCGACTGTGGAAGTGAGTTTGTTGTGTGTGTGTGTGTGTGTGTGTGGACTACATACACCAGACCCTAAATCAAGTGATAGCACACGAAACATTCACTGTACAGTACATAGTGTTAGTACACGGAAGACACACTGTACATAGTGTTAGTACACGGAAGACACACTGTACATAGTGTTAGTACACGGAAGACACACTATACATAGTGTTAGTACACAGGACACACTGTACAGAGTGTTAGTACACGGAAGACACACTGTACATAGTGTTAGTACACGGAAGACACACTGTACATAGTGTTAGTACACGTAAGACACACTGTACATAGTGTTAGTATACATAAGACACACTGTACATACACTGCACTGAAATTAGCATTAATGCCTTTCCCTAATTCCAACAGCTTGATAAAGTGGTAGGTAGAAGTTCACAAGTAACTGACAGAAGTTATAGGTACCTCACCCTTTCAAAGTAATATTATATAATATACAATATATAAAATACCTTACCCAGTGTGTTTGATGTGGGCAGTATCTTCTAACTGTTGGACAAGTGCATGTTGTGATAACAACCTGTTGTGGTGTTGTCTGCATGTGGGATACAGTCACACCTTGATTGTCTGACGTTCGTTTACTGGAAGACCTTGTTTATCCAACACTTGTTTGGGGTTTACCTCTCCCGAGCTGTGACCACCTGGAATATTGGTCATGTGTTGAAGGGACAAACATGTTTGGCTGGACCAACTGTTATTATGTCCGACGTGTGTGTTGGAGGAGGCAGAGTATGAAGATCCTCGAGAAACTAATTAGTTAGAAACTAGTTTTAATGTCACCCACAGACTGGAACGTGGTGAGGAGTACACCTGAATCAATCTGATATTGCAAATGTCTCTGTGATGAAGCCATGCCTCAGAGTGGTGGTGTGCAATAAATACACAGATGTTGTGTTTGATTGGAGAGATTATTGTTTGTTGCTGTTGTTGTCATGGCAAATGCACAGCAAGGATTTGTGTGGGACAGATTTTAAAATTTTCACTGTTTTGTGGATGTAATGTGATAATATTATATGAACACATAGCAACACCCAACACCCTTCCATTAGGTGATGAGCTGGGTTGTTTGTTTTGGGTGTAATACAGCTGGTCTTGCACTTGTAGTGCAGCTGTTTATGCCATTGCAGCTGTTCATGGTTCATTAACAGAAGACAAGGTGCAATGGTTTGACTCTGTAGAGTATTCTAGGGTGAACCCAGCTGATTACAGTTCTCGAACTTACTCAATTATTGGAAGGTCTGAAGGTTCTCTCCCACTTTCGTGACCTACTGGTGAGCGGTCAGGCTTCTCAACCCTCAGTTGGTAAACACATTAGCTGTGTGGTTGTGTGACTGGCTTCAGTGAGGTGGAGTCCATCAACCTAACACACCTCATTTATTAGGTTTGAAGCACTTATTATGTTGCTAGCTATAGGCTTGTAGTACCCCTGGTATGTCAGTGGTTGTTGTGTAGATGGGATGTTATGTTAAGTTGTGTGTACACCTGTGTGCATAAACATGCATAGTGTGTGTGTGTATGTGTGTGTGTGTGTGTGTGTGTGTGTGTGTGTGTGTGTGTGTGTGTGTGTGTGTGTGTGTGTGTGTGTGTGTGTGTGTGTGTGTGTGTGTGTGTGTGTGTGTGTGTGTGTGTGTGTGTGTGTGTGTGTGTGTGTGTGTGTGTTTGATATTATTGTACATGTCATTCAGTTCCACAGTGCTTGAAGAGGAATACTGTGTTGGTGTTGGATAGCTCGGATAGTTTGAACGAAAGTGATTTCAGACTGCTGAAAAACTTTGTCACTACCTTTCTGATGAACTTGGCCCCAATAATTGATCGCGGTGATATGAAATTTGCCGTCATAAAGTTTGGTTACGAGGTTGTCGAGGAGTTTAATTTCACTTTCCCACAAACTTCAGAAGCTCTCAAGGCAGAGATCAATGCGATGATAAGACCTGACCTCTCTCACGGAACTCGAACATCTGCAGCTTTGAGAAAAGCCCTACGAATCATCAAGAATGACTATCGGTACAAGTGTGATGGCTTGGCTAGTATTATTCTAGTGAGCGATGGCAAATCCACTGATGACAAAGGCGGCAAACTCCAACGAGTTGTTGATAGAATGGACCTGGATGGTATCTCCAGGTTATCAATTGGAGTAGGCAAAGATATCGATGTGACGGAATTGAAGTTGATAGCAGGAGACAAATCAGTGGGGGAAGACAACCTGGAGAGGGTCTTCTTAGTGGATGATTTTGAAGATTTGGTGAATGAGGCTGAGGAAGCAGCTGAACATTTCTGTGATACTGAATAAACACACCAGCAGGAAGTTAATCATAGTAACAGCAACTTAGTAGCAGAAACCGGAAGTAATATTAAGACTATGCACTCACATTGTAGTTCTCAACATTTATTCTACAATTGGCAATTAAATGGTATTAAAACAGTCAATGTGTAATTTTGGCCCCTACCCCACCACCCTGGGAGAGAATGGGCATTAGTCAATGAATTATGCTGACTCAAATTCTATATTATATTCATAGACATTTATATACACAATATTGCACCCAAGTGTCATGTTTATGCATTATAAAAGCACAATCATAGGTGAATATAATTATGCAAGCATTAGTGATTATTACCGGTCGGTGTCTAAACAGAAGTACATGTGTAGTCAACCCTGGATGTGTCCAGACTGAAGGGATTTGTGTTCAAAATAGCCAGAAAAAGTAATTTATGTGTGTGTGTGTGAGGGGGGGGGTCTTAAGAATTGAGCACACCAGGAGTAATGAGATCCGTCTGTTTACAATGGGATGTTGGTTCGGTGAGATGGTCATTGGGAGGTTGGGTGATAAGGAAAAAATAATTTCAATTTTGAAATTGTAACATCATCATCACCACTCGCACACGTAATATCAGATACTGATCCACCAATATAACACAATGTCATGTGATGTATGATACTTATTACATGCATTCATTACACATGATACATACAGTACATGAGGTGTGTGTTGCATGCTACACAAACTATTCTACAGACGTATTGTCTGGAGTGGGTCCGTTGTGTGCTCTCAAGACAGTGTCGAGTTCCAGTTGGAATTCAGCCAATTTCTCCTTGATCTCAGAATGGAGATCCTCCCTACACAGGAAGTGGAATACAACCGTTACCATGGATCTGCTACACCCCAGAGACCTTCAACCACAACAAATCTCCAGTTATTGTGCTGTTGTTACATCAAAGCTGTCTCACTACAGGGGTGTTCTCGCTATGGAGATGTCCTCGCTACAGGGGTGTCACGTGTTGTCGTCACACACTCTCCCCAACTCACCACTCCTTCCTCTCGTCTGTGGGTGTGTCATTTTCCAAGGAGGCGGAGATTCCTCTTCCAATGAGACCAATCAAAAGATTAGCTCCAAATGAGCAAGAACCAGCCATCACAAGGGCGGACCGAGGGGGATGGGCTTGAGGTGGTCCCTTTGCCAATGCGGTCACGTTACTCAACACCTCCGATAATCTCATCGTAGACACGACAGACAACAGCGGCTTGAGGAGGACTCGGAGAACACAGTCAGTTTTATCTCTTCTGATAACAGCAGTCATGTTCCTCATCAATGCTCCAAACACACACCTGCACTTTGCCTGCAAGCAAGCACACACACTATTGTACATACAGTATCATGTACATGTGTGTGCATGTACGTATGTACAGTATGAAAATAACACAGTGTGTGTGCTTGGAAAGCGAGACCCCACTCAAGTGTAACATGATATTGGACGGGACAACCACACACTGTACTGTCCACCACCAGAAGCACACAACCCAGGAGCACATAACCAAGGAGCACACAGCCCAGGAGCACACAACCCAGGAGCACACAACCAAGGAGCACACAGCCCAGGAGCACACAACCCAGGAGCACACAACCAAGGAGCACACAGCCCAGGAGCACACAACCCAGGAGCACACAACCAAGGAGCACACAGCCCAGGAGCACACAACCCAGGAGCACACAACACAGAAGCACACAACCCAGGAACACACAACCCAGGAGCACACAACACAGAAGCACACAACCCAGGAACACACAACCCAGGAGCACACAACACAGGAGCACACAACACAGGAGCACACAACACAGGAGCACATAACCAAGGAGCACACAACCCAGGAGCACACAACCCAGGAGCACACAACCCAGGAGCACACAACCCAGGAGCACACAAACCTGGTCAAATAGTGATAGCAATCTTCCCATGAGCAACTTCCCCTTTCTGATGAACATGAGCTGAAGAAAGAACATGTCATCGGACCTACAGCGGGAGTGAGTGTAACAGTGATGGGAAAATCTGTCAAACTCATTAACTGGTCAAAATTGTACTACAGCAATAGATTGATGAAAATCACAACAGATTGATGAAAAGTACAACAGATTGATGAGAAGTACAACAGATTGATGAGAATTACAACAGATTGATGAGAATTACAGCAGATTGATGAGAATTGGTGTACAGTCCCACTCACACACCACTGTGGTTACTACTGTATGAGAAAATGTAACCATGACAACATGATGAAGCCTTGAATTCACAGCAACCCACACTACTATGTCAAATTGTGTGGATGTACATGCACTAGCATGCACATGTGAACATGCAAAAATATGTACATGTAATCATACTGAACATAAATCAGTACATGCAAAAATATTTCATGAATGCTTCTGTTTACAAACATGTTGCAGATACACATCAGGACATACAAACATGTTACAGATACATCAGGACATGCAAACATGTTTCAGATACATCAGGACATGCAAACATGTTGGAAGTCCAAACTAACTTCTTCCAGGATTCA
This sequence comes from Chondrilla cf. caribensis, assembly GCA_964020155.1. Lineage (NCBI taxonomy): Eukaryota > Metazoa > Porifera > Demospongiae > Chondrillida > Chondrillidae > Chondrilla > Chondrilla cf. caribensis. The sequence goes on along the minus strand of OZ026551.1, from coordinate 5,774,251 downwards.
CCAGGAGTCTTAGCTCCAGTCATTCTGAAGAGTTGCTCAACCAGTGTCTCCCTTCGTTGACATGAAGTGAATTTTTCTTCGTCACTCAAGTTGGGCATTCTGTGGTCGAGCTCCTCCACTTCTAGCACCAGGGAGTACATCTACAGCCGTGGGCATGAGCAGACAAGACATAAAAATGCTGCCATGTGTTAGGTCACGCATTTGTTGATGCACACACTAACAGAGGCCATAGGATACACACACTACTAGAGGTTCTACTGTACACACACTTAAAGTGATTCTACACATAAACACACTAATTATGGTCCTACTGTACACACACTACTAGAGGTCCTACTGTACACACAATAGTAGAGGTCCTACTGTACACACACTAGTGGAGGTCCCACTGTACACACATTATTAGAGGTCCTACTGTACACACACTAGTAGAGGTCCTACTGTACACACACACACACACACACACACTAGTAGAGGTCCTACTGTACACACACACACACACACTAGTAGAGGTCTCACTGTACACACACTAGTAGAGGTCCCACTGTACACACACTAGTAGAGGTCCCACTGTACACACACTAGTAGAGGTCCAACTGTACACACACTAGTAGAGGTCCTACTGTACACACAGTAAAGGACATATTTGCTAACCTTTTCAATAGTCATGAACAATTTTCTTCTCTTTTGTTGCGAATTCAGTTCTTTTTCTATCTCTTTCTCAACCAGTTCTCCTTCAGACCGGACAACCATCAGCACTTGTCTTGGAGTGTTCACTGACGACTTGGTCAGTTTGCCAAGAGTCCCCTCAAACTCCACTACAACGTGCACGTGTACAAGGGTTAACAGGTTCCCATGGTGATTGCCAACATAAACCAAACATACACCAGGAGTTGATTATTGGTACAGCAGGGCCAGCAGGACTCACTACAGGTTCAGTGAGTGTGACACAGCTTACAGGACTATCGTGAGCATTTAGTGATCATGTATGTACTGTATGCATATAAGCAGTATGTACACATATATACACTGATATTTTAGTATATTTTTGTATACTTTACACATTACTGTATATTCTTGTATACTCACTAGTATATTCTTGTATTTCTTTGTATATTTTGCACACTACTGTACATTCTTACATACTCTCTAGTATATTCTTGTATTTTTTGTATATTTTTGTACGACTGTCAACCTGTGCTCTCCCACTCACTTGGTGTGTATGCTCCTTTCTCCTCCTTCTTGACATCAGGGACCACCAGTCTCTTGTGAGCCTCTTCACTCTGAGGAGGCGTGGTCTCAGACACATTAGCTGAAACGTTGCACGATTTCAGTAAGAATTTCTGAACAAAAAGACAGATTTTGCATAAGGATGTGCAGAGATCCCAACATGTGGGTAGATTATAGAGGTTCACTCAGTACAGTCTACAGTGATGGGGAGATCTCAACATGTGGGTAGATTATAGAGGTTCACTCAGTACAGTCTACAGTAATGGGGAGATCTCAACATGTGGGTAGATTATAGAGGTTCACTCAGTACAGTCTACAGTAATGGGGAGATCTCAACATGTGGGTAGATTATAGAGGTTCACTCAGTACAGTCTACAATGATGGGGAGATCTCAACATGTGGGTAGATTATAGAGGTCCACTCAGTACAGTCTACAATGATGGGGAGATCTCAACATGTGGGTAGATTATAGAGGTTCACTCAGTACAGTCTACAATGATGGGGAGGTCTCAACATGTGGGTAGATTACAGAGGTTCACTCAGTACAGTCTACAATGATGGGGAGGTCTCAACGTGTGGGTAGATTATAGAGGTTCACTCAGTACAGTCTACAATGATGGGGAGATCTCAACATGTGGGTAGATTATA
>OZ026551.1:5747373-5767373 GCA_964020155.1 Chondrilla cf. caribensis | reverse complement strand
GTCTACATGACCCCACTCTACTTTGTTTGCATGTCCAGTCTACATGACTCCACTCCATGTTGTTTGCATATCCAGTCTACATGGCCCCACTCCACTTTGTTTGCATGTCCATGCTACATGACCCCACTCCACTTTGTTTGCATGTCCAGCCTACATGACTCCACTCCATGTTGTTTCCATGTCCAGTCTACATGACCCCACTTTGTTTGCATGTCCAATCTACATGACCCACTCCATTTTGTTTCCATGTCCAGTCTACATGACCCCACTCTACTTTGTTTGCATGTCCAATCTACATGACTCCACTCCATGTTGTTTGCATGTCCTTGCTACATGACCCCACTCTACTTTGTTTGCATGTCCAGTCTACATGACCCACTCTACTTTGTTTGCATGTCCAGTCTACATGACCCCCACTGCAAGCGGCTGTTCCTCAACAACAAGTGGCTCAGGGAGCACCTCACGGAGCTGGGTCTGGTTAGTGCTTCAGACAGCTGAAAACTAAGTAGTACAGCTGACATGCCCTCTGCCCCTCTCCTCAGATAACCCAGGATCATAAAGTGGTTGCCAGCACAAGAGAACAGAGAGAGACGATTCGCGCACACGAACTGCTGGAGAGGAAGGAGCAGCTAGCACAGCGACTGGAGGACCAGGAACAGCAGAGGCTGCTCAAGATGAGCGTACGTGGTGTGTCTCTCCTATGTGCTATGTACTGCATACGTGTTGTGCCTCTCCTATGTGCTATGTACTGCATACGTGGTGTGCCACTCCTGTGTGCTATGTACTGCATATGTGGTGTGGCTGTGTTGCAATGTGCTGTGCTGTACTGTACTGTGCTGTGCTGTACTGTACTGTTGTATTCAGCACATCGTACACGTGTATTGCTGCATACAGTACATTTGTTCCTACTATAGAGGAAATCCAAGGTCCCCTCCACCGTCCAGTGGTCGCTGGAGAGGGAGGTGGCAAGGAAGCAGGTAGCTGAAGAGAGAAAAAGACGACTCCAAGGGAGTAAAATGGCTGAGCTAAAGGTTTGTGTTGAACTAGATGTATAACCTCTCTATTGAGGACACCTTGTGACCAAGTTGAGGTGTTGTGTACAGTAGAACCTTTCTACTGAGGACACCTTGGGATCAGGATGGGGTGTCCTGTACAGTAGAACCTCTCTACTGAGGACAGTGTTGTCTGTGTTGTTGTTGATTGATGTTTACATGTACTTGTGGTCTTTTTGTTCAATATTTACCAATATTTGTTGTCTTCTCGTTGATCATCGTTTACCGTTGTTATTCACCTGTGGTGTACGTAGGCAGCTAAAGAGGTGGAGATGGAGAAGAATGCTGCACACAAGACAAAGTGGAAAAAATTTGTGGAAGATTATGAGCTGAATCAGCAAAGACAGAGAAATGCTGAAGAGATTGTTAGAAAAGAGCACGATATGTTGACCTATGTCAACCGATATGGGACTGTGAGTGGTGTGTGGTGGTGAGTGGTGTGTGTTGAGTGGTGGTGAGTGGTGTGTGGTGTGTGGTGTGTGGTGTTGAGTGGTGAGTGGTGGTGATGAGTGGTGAGTGGTGGTGAATGGTGTGTGGTGTGTGGTGTGTGGTGTTGAGTGGTGAGTGGTGTTGTGTTGTGTTGTGTGGTGGTGAGTGGTAGTGAGTGGTGGTGAGTGGTGTGTGGTGTTGAGTGGTGAGTGGTGTTGTGTTGTGTGGTGGTGAGTGGTGGTGAGTGGTCTTGAGTGGTATGTGGTGGAACCCTGTTTACTGGGTGTGACCCTGTGTACTTTAGCTACAGGGGTGCATCCTGTTTGCACAAGGCACATCCTGTGGGTGGGTGTGGGTGTGTGACCCTCAGTGGGCTGGTGGACAGGTACAGAGTACATCCTTTGTTTATGTAGGCGGGATCATGTTATCTTAGGTGTGGTACCAGGTACATCCTGTTTACCACTGGGTGGCTCCCAGTGCTTTTTGTGGCATACATTTACAGTATGTACAGTACATGTGTACCTGTGTCTCATATACAGTACGTAAAGCACATAATATGTACCTGTGTCCCATGTACAGCACATGTGTACCTGTGTTCCAAGTACAGTACATATGTACCTGTGTCCCATGTACAGCACATGTGTACCTGTGTCCCATGTACAGCACATGTGTACCTGTGTCCCATGTACAGCACATATGTACATACCTGTGTTCTGTCTGTAGTCCCCTATTGGCCTTCAGTTGGCTGGATGGCACAGAGACTCGGAAATGATTGCAGAGAAGATGAGAAGGATGGACTTGAAGAGAAGAAAGAACAAAATCGAGGAAAGACACCAACAGGTTTGTACATACATAGTTGGGCTACTGTTTGAAAAGGTTCTCAAACAAATCTCCACTTTGAATGAGGTGAAACCTTGTTCCCTGAAAGCTCTCCCAATATCAAGACTTTCTGACAAAATGTGTGTGTTCTCAATCTCCATTGAGACCAGGATGGCCAACCTCATCACTATGAACAGTCTACTACAGTGTATAGCAGATTATGCTTCTCATTCAGTGCACGCGTACAGGAAGTGCAGAATGTACACACTCCAGGAGCTGTCAGTACACATACATATGTACACACTCCAGGAGCTGTCAGTACACATACATATGTACACACTCCAGGAGCTGTCAGTACACATACATATGTACACACTCCAGGAGCTGTCAGTACACATAATATATATGTACACACTCCAGGAGCTGTCAGTACACATACGTACACACTCCAGGAGCTGTCAGTACACATATGTACACACTCCAGGAGCTCTCAGTACACATACATATGTACACACTCCAGGAGCTGTCAGTACACATATGTACACACTCCAGGAGCTCTCAGTACACATACATATGTACACACTCCAGGAGCTGTCAGTACACATATTTACACACTCCAGGAGCTGTCAGTACACATATGTACACACTCCAGGAGCTGTCGGTACACATACATATGTACACACTCCAGGAGCTGTCAGTACACATATGTACACACTGCAGGAGCTGTCAGTACACATACATATGTACACACTCCAGGAGCTGTCAGTACACATATGTACACACTCCAGGAGCTGTCGGTACACATACATATGTACACACTCCAGGAGCTGTCAGTACACATATGTACACACTGCAGGAGCTGTCAGTACACATATGTACACACTGCAGGAGCTGTCATCTGTGTTGAAGGATGCCAGTGGAGAAGACCTGGGGTATTTGAAGAAGATCAGGGAAGCCAGGTTGAAGGAGGAGGAGATTGAATCCGATCAGAAAGAACGTGAGGGTGTTCGAGATGTTGAAGATCCCCGAGAGGATGAGGTCCCTCAAAGTGGACAAGATCGAATGATGGAGCCAACTGTTGCCAGCCCTGTTGAAAAGAGAGAGTCCGATTCCAAGTCTGAAAGGCAAGAAATGGAAGTGAAAACCAGGACAGATGATGTGATAGAAGAAGCTTTGACAACTGTGTTAGGAGAAGACTTCCAACCTTCTTCTGAACAAAAGGATAGAGATGGTACACCCCCGGTTGGAAGGGAGGTGGAGACAGCATTGGATGGCAAAGGTGTGTGTGTGTGTGTGTGTTGTGTGTGTGTGTGTGTGTGTGTGTGTGTGTGTGTGTGTGTGTGTGTGTGTGTGTGTGGTGTGCGTGTGAATGGGTGTGGTGTGTGTGAGTGATGCTGTGGTTCCTACACATACATTTCCCAATCCCCTCACACACACACACACACACACACACACACACACACACACACACACACACACACACACACACACACACACACACACACACACACACACATACACACACACATACACACACATACACACACAACACACACACAACACACACACACACACACACACACACACACACACACATACACACACACACACACATCAGAGGATGACCACACTGAACAGTCCCCATCACAACTGAAGGATGACACAAAAGAGAGTGCTCACATTACACCCGATGTGGAGTATGCCTCCCCATCTCAACCCACTGAAGAGGAGAGTGTTCAGTTGATGTCTGATTTCATGATCCATATGTCTGCAAGGTATGCATATATATGTATGCATATATATATGTATGCATATGATCCATATGCCTGTATGTACTGTATGTACTGTATGTACTGTATGTACTGTGTGTACTGTGCGTACTGTATGTACTGTATGTACTGTATGTACTGTGTGTACTGCATGTACTGTATGTACTGTATGTACTGTGTGTACTGTGCGTACTGTATGTACTGTATGTACTGTGTGTACTGTGTGTACCGTATGTACTGTGTGTACTGTGTGTACTGTATGTACTGTGTGTACTGTGTGTACTGTGTGTACCGTATGTACTGTATGTACTGTGTGTACTGTGCGTACTGTGTGTACTGTGTGTACTGTATGTACTGTGTGTACTGTATGTACTGTATGTACCCTGTGTACTGTGTGTGTAGTGTGTGTACTGTATGTACTGTATGTACTGTATGTACTGTGTGTACTGTATGTACTGTATGTACTGTGTGTACTGTGTGTGTAGTGTGTGTACTGTATGTACTGTGTGTACTGTGTGTACTGTGTACCGTGTGTACTGTATGTAGTGTGTGTAGTGTGTGTACTGTATGTACTGTATGTACTGTATGTACTGTATGTACTGTGTGTACTGTATGTACTGTATGTACTGTGTGTACTGTATGTACTGTGTGTACTATATGTACTGTGTGTACTGTATGTATGGTTGTGTCTGGTTCCCACAGTTATGACCACAATCAGATGGGATACATCGATTCAGGAACCTTTCGCCAGGTACTATAGACAACCACACACACACACACACACACACACACACACACACACACACACACACACACACACACACACACACACACACACACACACACACACACACACACACACACACACACACACACACACATGTACACATGCACACACACACACACACATACACACACACACGCACACACACGCACACACGCACACACACGTACACACACACACACACACACACACACACACACACACACACACACACACACACACACACACACACCTAGTGTCAGTCCATTCATCCTACCTGCTAGTTGCTGGGCAGCAGGGAGACAGGTTTCAAGTTGACAGAGGACGAGACGTATCAAGTTCTCCAGTTCGTTGATCCTGACTCCTCCCAGTGGGTCCCCTACTATGAGACCTCCACTGTTATGAGAGAGGTGTTGTTGGCTGTGTTCAGTGCTAGACCAGATGACATGAAGGTACGTACATGTGTACTGTACATACATACTGTACTGTGATGTACATGTGTACTGTACGTACTGTGATGTATTATGTGTACTGTACGTACTGTACTGTACATCTAGAGTTGGTGGTATTTTGTGTGCAGTAGAACCTATCCCCAGAGACCACTGGAAGACCACCTCAACTGAGAGGGGGCACTCCATACACTAGTCATCATGTGATGTATGTGGTTGACCTCTGATGAGAGACCACCTGTCTTGGGTCCTGTCTTGTGGGACAACTGTTGGTTCACAAAACACTGGTTGTTTGATGAACCAAGGGGTGGTCCCAGAAGACAGGTTCCACTGTATCATGTAATGTATGTAGTCTGACCTCTGGTGAGAGACCTCCTGTCTCCAGAGACCACTGTTTGATGAACCAAGGGGTGGTCCCAGAAGACTGGTCCTACTGTATCATGTAATGTATGTAGTCTGACCTCTGGTGAGAGACCTCCTGTCTTCAGAGACCACTGTTTGATGAACAAAGGGGTGGTCCCAGAAGACAGGTTCTACTGTATCATGTAATGTATGTAGCCTGACCTCTGATGAGAGACCTCCTGTCTCCAGAGACCACTGTTTGATGAACCAAGGGGTGGTCCCAGAAGAAAGGTTCTACTGTATCATGTAATGTATGTAGTCTGACCTCTGATGAGAGACCTCCCGTCTTCAGAGACCACTGTTTGATGAACCAAGGGGTGGTCCCAGAAGACAGGTTCTACTGTATCATTTAATGTATGTAGTCTGACCTCTGATGAGAGACCTCCCGTCTTCAGAGACCACTGTTTGATGAACCAAGGGGTGGTCCCAGAAGACAGGTTCTACTGTATCATTTAATGTATGTAGTCTGACCTTTGATGAGAGACCTCCTGTCTCCAGAGACCACTGTTTGATGAACCAAAGGGTGGTCCCAGAAGACAGGTTCTACTGTATCATGTAATGTATGTAGTCTGACCTTTGATGAGAGACCTCCTGTCTCCAGAGACCACTGTTTGATGAACCAAAGGGTGGTCCCAGAAGACAGGTTCTACTGTATCATTTAATGTATGTAGTCTGACCTCTGATGAGAGACCTCCTGTCTTCAGAGACCACTGTTTCATGAACCAAAGGGTGGTCCCAGAAGACAGGTTCTACTGTATCATGTAATGTATGTAGCCTGACCTCTGATGAGAGACCTCCTGTCTTCAGAGACCACTGTTTGATGAACCAAGGGGTGGTCCCAGAAGACAGGTTCTACTGTATCATTTAATGTATGTAGTCTGACCTCTGATGAGAGACCTCCTGCCTCCAGAGACCACTGTTTGATGAACCAAGGGGTGGTCCCAGAAGACAGGTTCTACTGTATCATTTAATGTATGTAGTCTGACCTTTGATGAGAGACCACCTGTCTTCAGAGACCACTGTTTGATGAACCAAAGGGTGGTCCCAGAAGACAGGTTCTACTGTATCATTTAATGTATGTAGTCTGACCTTTGATGAGAGACCTCCTGTCTTCAGAGACCACTGTTTGATGAACCAAGGGGTGGTCCCAGAAGACAGGTGTTAGGGTTAACCCTAGAATAGTGTTGATGTTGGCATGAGTATTCCTATGTATGAATGTGTGGTTTTAGTACAGTAGTACAGTCATGTACATGTGACAACCATGTACATGTGATGACCATGTACATGACGACCATGTACATATGACGACCATGTACATATGACAACCATGTACATATGACAACCATGTACATATGACGACCATGTACATATGACGACCATGTACATATGACAACCATGTACATATGACGACTATGTACATATGATGAACATGTACATGCGTGGTTTTAGTACATTAGTACCACAGCGACTTCATAGTACATGTAATGATGAGTACCCAGATCTAACAGGTCTTGCTTGGTGTGGTAAATTATTGTGATGTTCTGATTGAAGCCCCCTAGTGCTGATGAGGAGGAGGCGTGGCGGCAGATGTATACGCCCAGTTATGGGATGCTGTACTACAATGTTGTTGATGGCAGAGCTCAGAGACACAGACCAAATGTATTCAGGCCCTATTTGGAGGTGTGTGTGTGTGTGTGTGTGTGTGTGTGTGTGTGTGTGTGTGTGTGTGTGTGTGTGTGTGTGTGTGTGTGCACGTGTGTGTGTGCACGCGTGTGTGTATCTGTGTGTGTATGTGTGTGTGTGTGTGTGTGTGTGTGTGTGTGTGTGTGTGTGTGTGTGTGTGCGTGTGTGTGCTGTGTGCATATGATCCACAACACATCAAGGGTCATCACATTTGCTGGTGTAGATACACACACCTGGCCTGTACACATATATCGAATACATCATTGACACTAGAGGAGACGAAAGGAGACTGTATTAACAGAATCTCACCATATTTTCACCACATTTGACCAAAGGTCCAACTCAGTGCAGAATTCCACGATATTAAATTGTTGTTTGTTGACCACATCATCCTGTGTGCACATTAACAACAGAGTTCAGCGTGGTATATTGTGGGTCTGTCTGTGGTGAATATTTCCATTGTAAAACCAATGCACAAGGTGTCAAGTAGTAATGTGACAGAGGTTAAATCCATGAATATTGTTAAAGTGACGCAGTACCCAGTCCATCCCATAATATCAGTACTGGATGACATTGTTTTTTTTGTACCCTGGCCACAAACTTTGGCGACCTTTGCTTGGATGCAATCAGTGTAGGAAGTGATTTAGTTACGGTACCTACCCCTGCTGGGAACTGGACTGTAGAAAGAGCCTAGTGGCCTTAGCAGTGCATGTGGCGTTGATACCATGTACAGATCTATTGTACGTTATGTGTGGATATTGTGTACTGATGTATGTACATGAAGTGTGTGTGTGTGTAAGGGTGTGAGAGAGACTCTAATTGCTATATCACACACACACACACACAGGATGAAGTGTTTGAAGACACAATTGCTGACTTCTTTGAGACAGCTGATACTAATAAGGAGAGAGAGAGAGAGAGAGAGAGAGAGAGAGAGAGAGAGAGAGAAGAGAGAGAGAGAGAGAGAGAGAGAGAGAGAGAGAGAGAGAGAGAGAGAGAGAGAGAGTAAAACATTAACATAGGAAAGTGTTTCTGAAGCCTTTCCTGTGCAAATCTAACATCAATTTAAATCAGCTTGGAAATAAGGATTGTACGGCTTTCTGTACCAAGTAATCCTAATGTCTCCTGTTGCAGTGTAACCATATTTACATCAGTGGAATCACAAGTCAGTTTCCTGCAGGCACTGGTGCAGCTGCTGTATATCTGCTGTATGTTGCTAAAAACACCACCAATTTCTCTCCAATATTGACCATCCCATATTTGAGAGGATGTAGGTACAGGGGACATGCACCCTTGATATTAGTGTACATAGTTTTGTTTTGTGTATACATAATAGTGTGACCCCCACCCACATGAGTGTACAGGCATCCGGATGACGTCATACAAAATCCCAACATTAATATTACCACCCTGGAAAGCTCCATCCCATATTTGAAAGGATGTTAGTATAGAGGTTCATGCACCTTTGAACTCAGGGATATTCTCTGTGTATAGAGACAATCGGAGTAGGAAGTATACTCCCTCCTCTGTATCTGTACCTATGTATGTGCTGGTGAACCTGAACTGATTGGCATTGTGTGGTTACCTGTACAAATTGTGTGGATACTATGTATGTTCTAATTTAATGTACATATTCTGTACAGTGTGTGAAATGGACAATCTAATTGCTACATCACACACACACACACACACACACACACACACATACACACACACGCACACACACACACACACACACACACACACACACACACACACACACACACAGGATGAAGTGTTTGAAGACACAATTGTTGACTTCTTTGAGACAGCTGACACTAACAAGGACAAGCTCATTGACGAAGATGAATTCAGAGAAGTAAGTACTTTTGTCTTGTGTGCGTACATCATATGTCAATCAATTTTTATACAGTGGGACCTCTCTATAAAGGACACATTGGGACCAGCTATTTGTCCACTGTAGAGAGGTTGTCCACTCTTCAGAGGTGAAAATGTATTAACACTATAGGGAAGTCTACAGTTGGTGCCTTAGAACGTTTCCTTTGTAGGGAGGTAATATCGGTGGTTTATGGTGTCCTTTATTGGGAGTGTCCTTTGTAGAGAGGTAATTTCTATGGTTTCCTTTATTGGGAGTGTCCTTTGTAGAGAGGTAATATCTATGGTGTCCTTTATTGGGAGAGTCCTTTAATAGAGGGTCCACTGTATTTTTAAACAACATTAATTTTATCCAAACTGTGGGTGGTCGTTTGTCACAGGTCCTGCTGTACTGAATGTCAACATGGAGAGCTCATGTACATTATGTCACATGTACAGTACAGTAAAGTGTGTTTTTGTGTTTCTTTGAACGTACAGATGTTACTCACCAATGCAAAGTACATGCATATCACATGTACATCACATGCAAATCACATACGTACATGGTGTGTACTGAACACTAACCACCTTCCCCTACTTACAGCTCCTGTTTTCACCGACAGTGAAGGACCAGCTGTACGAAGAGCAGAAGGAAGATTTGATTGGTCTGTTTGCGAGTTGTGCTACCGATGGTCACATGACACTGGAAGAATTTGTCCCTTTGGCGAGGACTATGGTGACCATGGTGTACAGGAGACATTACGAGGGACAGACTAGTGTTAGTAACTGTGTGTGTGTGTGTGTATGTGTGTCTGTGTATGTGTGTCTGTGTTGTGTGTGTGTGTGTGTGTGTGTGTGTGTGTGTGTGTGTGTGTGTGTGTGTGTGTGTAGTGTCAGTGTGTCCTCTGTAATCTCCTGTGGTCCAACAGAACCAGTGGTTAGAGCTAAACTCAACAAAATATGGACAGTTTTGGCTGAACAAGGATACAGGAGAGACCATGTTCCCACAAACCAGTGAATACAATGTAGGAACAAAGCTAGTGTGTGTGTGTGGTGTTTGTGTGTGTGTGTGTGTGTGTGTGTGTGTGTGTGTGTGTGTGTGTGTGTGTGTGTGGAGCTAGGTATTATCCACTGGATCCACCCCAGTGAGGGTATCTACTCATCTATTGTGAGATAAAACATGACCTTTCAATGAGATTATCTGATAATCAGTTTCTTGTTTTGCTGAAGGTATATTTGTTTATTTGTTTATTCAATAATGTTGCCATAGGAACAGACATCTATGAATGCTTCATTAAGAGCAAGTACAGTCCCAGATCAAATTTTTGGCACAGGTGAGAGCAATGATCTGGAAATTGGAATAAGAATGAAAAACACACCTGTAATAATTCTTTTATTCTGTTGTTTTGTTGATAGTGGAGAGCCTACCAAATGTGGGTGACTTTGATCGCCCTGTTGCTTCACGACCGATAACGTACCCCTATCAGATCCACACTGCATCCGGAATGGGACATGATGTAATGACTCCGCCCACTGATGACTACTCTGGTCAGCAGAGGAAGAAGAAGTTGAAAAGAAAACAAAGATCTAATGCTTCAACAAGAGAAGGGAAGAGACCTCCTGCTTTGAGGAGGAGATCACAGACTAGTTCAGCACCAGCTGTACCTGAAGAACCAAAGGAGAAGAATGTGCGTGTGTGGTGTGTGTGTGTGTGTGTGTACGTGTGCATGTGTGTGTGTGCGTGTGTGTGTGTACGTGTATGTGTGTGTGTGTGTGTGTGTGTGTGTGTGTGTGTGTGTGTGTGTGTGTGTGTGTGCGTGCACTGTGTGTGTGTGTGTGTGTGCGTGTGTGTACGTGTATGTGTGTGTGTGCGCGCGCATGTGTGTGTGTGTGTGTGTGTGTGTGTGCATGTGCGTGTGTGTACGTGTATGTGTGTGTGTGTGTGCGTGCACTGTGTGTGTGTGTGTGTGTGCGTGTGTGTACGTGTATGTGTGTGTGTGCGCGCGCATGTGTGTGTGTGTGTGTGTGCATGTGCGTGTGTGTACGTGTATGTGTGCGCGCGTGTGTGTGTGTGTGCACTGTGTGTGTACGTGTATGTGCGTGTGCGTGCGTGTGTGTGTGTGTGTGTGTGTGTGCATGTGTGTGCATGAGTGTTTGTGTGTGTGCATGCGAACACGTGTGTGTATGAGAATGTTTGCATGTGTACACGTGTGTGTATATGTGCATTATGTACATGTGTGCACACCCACTCACATTTGTATGTATAATATTATGTATGCGTTCATCTATAACCTGCTCAATTCAATGTCAATGTCCATTTCTCAGGATTCATCACAGAACAACCAAACTACAGATGTGGCCAACCTGTTAGCAGATGACAACTGAGTGTGTATCCAACTAGGTTGCCAACAACCAGTGTAACGTACTGTATATGATCCTCTGTATTGTTTGTACTGTTTATAATCGAGCAATTGATATTGGTTATAGTAGGTATTATTAAACTTGTGTTATAATTACAATAATAATAATAACTTTATTTTAAGTGGGTAATCACTTAGCTAATAATACTATTCAGGATACCCACTGATAACTACATAAGTGATTACATCATGCTACGAAAAACACTAATCAAAGATAAGTTTGGATCGGTTTGTTAGAAGTCATAGTTTAATGGTGGTAGCCAATCTCTGCTTATTCCTAACAACCATTCTATAACACAATTTGACTGCTGGTGTTGTCAGCACTAACGATAGGGTTGTACCCGGTAACGATACAGGCAGATCCACCGGGGTTGCAACTTTCTTCCACTGCCGTTGTGAGGTAGACGTGGTCATCAGTGATGCTGAGTAGATCATCCAATGCCGAGGGTGAGGGAAACGGACCATGACCTGGCGGAGTCTGCTGATGAGGGTCATCCTCTGCAGTTGGGTTATGGGTGATGACAACCTGAGAGAACGGCATAACTGATTCTTCCTCGGGAGTGACCACCACTTCTTCCTTGTCCTTGAGACTCTCAGGAGGTTTGGCCAGAGGGTGTTGGTTCACTTGCTGTCCTGTGTCCAAAAGACTGGGCACTGGCTGAGGTTGAACGATGTTGGCCGGGTCTTCTTCAACCGGGGAGGTGAGGACATGTGAGGAGATGTTCCAGTCACCAGTGGTGTACTGCAGAGGAATGCGGTCAAAGGCGTAGCTCCAAGAATCATCATTCACACCGGACACTTGTACAGGACCCTGGATCTCCTTATCTTCTTCTTCATCATGGTTATACTCAACAAAGGTGTTGGTGTGAGGGGGAGGAGTGGGGGAGTCAGAATCATCACTCCAAGAGCCACTTCTATTGCAGGAGGCATGGGCTTTTGAACGTTGCATCTCAGACGGTGGTGCCTGTTTTGATGGGAGAGAGATTGTGAAGATGAATGGAGATACAACAGTTCAAGGGACAAAGTGGTGCATGCTATGGGTGTATGTATGAGTGCACTTGTGTGTGTGTGTGTGTGTGTGTGTGTGTGTGTGTTGTGTGTGTGTGTGTGTGTGTTGTGTGTGTGTGTGTGTGTGTGTGTGTGTGTGTGTTGTGTGTTGTGTGTGTGTGTGTGTGAGTCCATCACTCACTGGCGTCTCTAAGCTGAGGTTGTCTCCATTGGTGTCTTTGGTCAAGGAGTAATTTCCTGAATCATCCACCGAGCCCTTCCCACCACCTGGGAAAGGTATGCAGCCCGCACTGTACTGGAGAACCGATTCATTTCTTGCTGGAATTTTCTCATGGTCTTTGGTGACAGGTCCATCGTCTGCTGCTGTTGGGTTTTCAATCAGGATGTACTGGACCTGATAGTCCTCGAATACTTCGGCTGTACGGTCGTCCTTGGGTTGCTTGGTGGCTGACAGCATTCGTACACGTTCAAGGAATCCTGCTTTCTCCTACAAAAGTAATGGTGAAATCAGTGAATAAAACACACCACAACCACAAGTGTACACGCAGCATACTAATCCACAGTACCATTAACCTTATTATGCTACAGATTTGTGCATGCATACACCTACATATGCAATACATTCCACACACACACACCACACATGTACACAGACACATATGTACACACATGTTCACACACCTCATATGTACACACAAACCGCACATGTACACACAAACCACATATGTACACACAAACCACACATGTACACATAAACCGCACATGTACACACACCACATATGTACACACAAACCACATGTACACACACCCTATACGTATGTACACACACCCTATATGTACACACAAACCACATCTACATGTATGTACATACACACATACAGGACACAAATCTTTACATTGACACACACACTACATCCACCCACCACAGACCACCTCAACACTTACCAAAGCTTCCAAAAAAGTACAAACGCACAGGTGCTGCAGTATGAGGTTGGCGGAGCTCGCCACCTGGAGACAAAGACCAATTACAAACCATCATGACATACGTACAAATGTGCTTCATTCACATCATATCATGGATTCATGATCATGCTACTAGTAGGTTAGTTACAACAATATTCCTGAAGCCATAAAGCAAGTGGATTGGGAAGCCGAACAAGTACATCAATCTTTTGATCTTTTCTAAGAAAATATGCAGGTACGTTTTCCCCTCAGACACTCTGTAATACCATGTGTCCTATTACGACTGTGCACACAGTGCACGTGAGTTTAGAAAACATTCGGTTCAACTTTCTAACAGTCTTCTTGAGTGGCCTCAAGCCCACACCAAACTTCAACATGCACACAACATGCACAAAACATGTACACAACATGCACACACTTGAGCTAGTTGAACAGGCACATACCATTCTCTGGACGCTGTGGAGCCGGTCACTTCCCTCCTCCTCGCCATCTCTCTTCCCAGTAGGAAGATCAACTTGACCCCTCTTTTCAAACTTGGAATCCTACAAAATATAAGGAGTCGTCAAATCACACAGCTTAGTAGGAATTAGGAGACCTAACAAGTGTACCAACTGAAGTGTGCAGGGTGACTTGAAGTGGGCCAACTGAAAGGTGGGCAAGGTGACCTACATGGAACCACTTCACATGCTATCTACATCTACACCTGTGAACTCCTGTACCCTAATGGATCATATGAAGTACTATGGGTCGTGTTACCATGTCATGTTACATTGTGTTGGTGGTAGTGTAGTGTCTGGTATGATACCCTGCTCACGTGATCACACATGCATGCATACACACACAATCACACACACACACACGCACACGTGCACATGCACACACACATGTACACCCCCACGCACCCCCCACACACACACCACACACACACACACACACACACACACACACTAGTGGTAAACTCACTTCCATCTTCTCTCACTAACAGCAACACAGTCTAAGAAATAATATTCAGATTTCGATACTGAGTGTGGAGATAGAGAAGTGAAGTAGACCAGAGTAACTATCATAGTCATCAACAAAACACAAGGACACGGAGAGAGATGCGACGCGTGAAGTCTGCCAAAGTAGCGGAGGGTAGAGGTGGCTAGAAGTAATGCCGCAAGGTGACGGGAAACGAAGGGATCACATCCGGGTGTTGCGGCTGAATAGGGGACAAAAACATCGACACCGCTAGTAAACAGCTGGTTGTAGGGTTTGGAGTGTGTTTGAGCGTAATGTTGTCCTGTTGGACCCATACAGTCTACGGAACAGGCCGTTTGACGGTATTTCGAGTGGAGTGAAGCAAGACCACACACAGACAACAGACAACGTGGTCGCGTTCCGGCTTCATCCACGCCGTCTTTTTCCATAACGCTTCGCCCTCTAAAAGACAGTTTCTGTAGTTGTAAATTACTTACTTTGATTTCGTTCTTCGCTTCTGCGATTAGAATAGAGCTGGGAGGCAAATCAGTCCGTTTCTTGTACCACACTGAATGAGTTAACTTACTATGCCGCGCGGGTTAAATGCAAATCACGTGTCAAAGTCACTATGACGAAACCTGCTACGTACGTGTTTGGCGCCCGAATCAATTTTTATCTTAATTGGTTGGATTATACGAGCCAGGTGGTTTTACCTATACATTATGAAACGAAGCAGATACGTATGTATATCGGGAGTCAACCTGGGTGACCATCCTTGGCAGGCGGCTGTATTATACAGGCTCCACTGATACATTCACAGAAATAGTCACAACTCCAAATGTCTTAAGTGATGAAATTAACGACATAGAAAAAAAGTATAATACCTACCAATGCACATGCAGTGCATTTTTAACACTTACAAAAGGTACAAACATGGTGTATATCTGTGCGAGGTAGCTACAGTTCAACACAGACACCACTGCTAACAGTTACTACGACTACTACAACTAAGCTGCAGATCTAAACACACAAACACACACAATATAATCCTCGGCAGCTGCATGTGATGAGGCCTGGTAGTGAACTATCCAGGCAAGACCAGTTGGTCATGAGAGATGGCACTGCTCAGAAAGGGGAGACGTCCTGTCACAAGGAGTGAGACGGTGTAGTATTGACCAAGTGAAGCATGTCCACTCCCTGGACTTGGACCGGGATAGAAGTGGTCATCAATAAAAAGTGGATCAGTCAACACTGGATGGTCAAAGGTCTTGGGTTGTTCTAATATTTCAGTTGGAATGTGGCCTGGGGAAACCCCTAATTTGCCCCCCTGGATGGTGATATCATACAGATTACATTGTTGAACCAGTGCACTTGTAGCACTTGACATCTTCTTCTGTTCGCTCACAGTGCTGAGCTGCTGAGCAGGTGCTTGGGAAAGGGGAGGTTGGGGAATCGGGTCTTCAGTGTCGCTGCTTGCTTCTTGCAGTATGTCTTGAGATTCTTCAGTGGAGAAGGCAACAAACTCTATTGCTTCTTTTCCAGCTGCCAAGGTGTACTCAGTACATGCGTTGCCACCACCAGTCTCTACCTGTGCTGTGATTAGCTGTGGTTCTTCATCGTCTGGGAGCTTGTAGTCGAAACAGCTGTTAGGATCAGGTTGTAAGCTATCAGCTGAGGCCTCAGAACCACTGGAGATCTCCTCATCCATTTGAGTCTTAGCTAGGGGTTTCAGCAGCTGGGTCACCTCCTGCACTGCATCACTGGCACCGACAAAGACATCCTCGCAGTCATCTTCAGGGTGCAGAGGATTGTCAATCTCCTTATTCTCAACAACCGGGTCTGTCAAAATGGGGTGGCTATCGCTAAAAGCAAAGCCGGAGTCATTGCTCTCACAAGCCTTTGTGTTCAATGAGCCTTTAACGTACATCATCTTGAATACACAGTAGCAACAACCTATGAACAATATCATTAGATAGGTCAAAATTTTATTGTACAATGCAGTGTAATGAGTACATTGTGCGATATCGGTCATATCAAACATATTTATAATTGAACTATGAACTATGAACTATGCTTGAACTAGTTATCATAACACTCCATGCGTGGGGTGGACAATGTGGGGTGGGACAATGTTAAGGAATTCTACGGCAACAACAACTTTCGTATCAAATCTTAGGTGCGACGGTGGATTTATAGCCTAGCTACGAGTATACCTTCCCAAGCCAACCAAATAAAGTGAGTATTGTAAGGCTGCACAGAATGACTTCATGTACCACCTTCCACAGAAGCTGTAATATAGATCCAAGTATAACCTGTCTGGGCTGACTACAGCCTCAGTACAACAGTACAGAGCCAGGGAAATAACATGAATTATGTTTACTGGAACTTTCCTTCCTTACTATTACGTGAAGTTGAACTATTGTACAAGTGCATACTGTGAGCTGTTTATGTCCTGCAAGTGTGTGTGTGTGTGTGTTTATGTGACACTGTGTTCGTTTGTGTGTGTGTGTGTGTGTGTGTGTGTGTGTGTGTGTGTGTGTGTGTGTGTGTGTGTGTATGTGTAGTGTGTGTGTGTGCAGTGTGTGTACACTGGGACATGTATACATACGTATTAGGTGGATAATACCCAACAGCTAGTGAATTACATTGGACTACTCCATGTCACCAACCCAAACAACCCCCTTACAAACACTAGATTCTCTCAAATTCACACATGTATTTCGATGGGGTAAGGTAGTCATTCTATTTGCCACACCAGCAAACAAAATAGTAAATCAGAGATAATGCAGTCTAAATATACACCTGGCATGATCTCAGTATCAAGATAGACAACATCTGTGTTGCGGTCCTAATCATTGATCAGCCCTACATTCACTGATCAATCAAATGCCCAATGACCAGCTGTCACTCTTGAAGATGTGGGATAATGGAGACAAAGCCGATTCATAATCGCTAATGATTATTAAATATTTACACATCATTATACACTGACACAGTAATAACAGTCTCTATAGCACATATTACTACAAATCCAACAATTGCGTGTATATATGTTTAAGCCGCACCAAGGATCCACTACGACCCCGTATTAGAGAGGTGGTGTAATCACGATTGAGTGTGGGGGGGGGGCAGAACACACACACACACACACGGATCAAGTGCAGTGCCTGGACCAGCCATAAATATAATACATACGTACGTATAAAATTAACCCTAACCCTAATCCTAACAGGTTAGGTTAGGTTAGGGTAGGGGTAGGGGTAGGGGTAGAGGTAGGGGTAGGTGTAGGGTCAGGGGTGGGGTAGGGGTAGGTGTAGGGTCAGGGGTGGGGTAGGGGTAGGTGTAGGGGTAGGGGTGGGGTAGGGGTAGGTGTAGGGTCAGGGGTGGGGTAGGGGTAGGTGTAGGGTCAGGGGTGGGGTAGGGGTAGGTGTAGGGTCAGGAGTGGGGTAGGGGTTGGGGTAGAGGTAGGGGTGGGGGTAGAGGTAGGGGTAGGTGTAGGGTCAGGGGTGGGATAGGGCTAGGGCTAGGGGTAGGGGTAGGGGTAGGGTTACTTATACATTGATTAATGGCTGGTCCAGGCGCTGCACTTGATCCCGGACACCTGTCGGAATATTCTTATAACCACTTAACTCAAGAGGTTTGGGGAAACACACGTACACACGGTTGCACATTCTATAAGGCTTTACGCGTCTAGACTGATTGGTGGCGAAAGCGCGATAACAATAGAGGACTGTATGTACGTCCTCGGGACACAGACTAAACGTTTGAAGGAGTTGTTAGTGATCGCGCGACAGAGCTACGTACCAAAACACGCTGAACCAACTCACGAACCATACTATGATTAAAGGAACATATTTATCAGGTTTAAGGCGCACAACGTGTTATCTACCTACGTACACCAGTCAACTCACCTTCGATGTAGCAAGTGAACAGATATAGGTACTTAGATATAGGGCTGTTTCTAGAGTCTCCGGCTATAGTCTTTGAGTTAGCAGGCAAATCCTCAGGTCGCGCTGTGAGTGCGGGAGCCAATCAAATCCTTGCTTCGTAATGACGTAATCAGCACAATCCAAAATTAGCACAAATCTCGATATATATACCATTCTGCAAGTTATATATTATAAATATACCACGTCATACTGTAATACAACGCACAACATAGGAGTAAATAAGAATTAAATGTCCTTGAAGTTGGCATATCCATCAAAGGACTGTATGTAGGCTTGAAGGGTCTCGTAGCACAAGAAGTAGTTCTCCTGCGGGTACAGGGGTGGGGAGGGGAATCGCATGTCAGTACAGTGAGCCAAGTGTTCATATGTAACTGTTTGGATGGAGTATGTGTGGCATACATACACACACACATGCACACACGCGTACATGCACACACACACACACTCATGCATGCATGCACACACGCACTGCACACACACACACACACACACACACACACACACACACACACACACACACACCATATACACACGTAACATGCAGGAATGTACAGTATAAGTCAAGTGTAGCTGGTTGCCTCACTGCATGTGTACTGACCTGACTGGAGACCAAGTGTGGTCGCTGACATCGACCTAGTTTCACACTCTGGAACACATCCAGCGTCCCCTCCAGTTTAGTGTGCTCAATTTCAGAAGCAATGCATATGAAAGCACCTGTACGGTCCATACCGTCACTGTAGGGGAGGGAGGAGGGTGAGAGTGATAGTGAGAATGGTGGGAGTGATTGAGGGTGACAGTGAGGGTGACAGTGAGGTGATGAGAGTGATGGTTGAGTAATAGTGAGGGTGGCAGTGGTGGTGAGTGACAGTGATGCTGAGTGACAGTGAGGGTAGTGTTGAGTGAGAAAGGTGAGTGAGAGTGAGTGACAGTGAGGGTGGTGATGAGTGAGAATGGTGAGTGACGGTGAGTGACAGTGATGGTGAGTGGTGAGTGATAGTGATGGTGAGAGTGGTAGTGAGTGACAGTGAGGGTCATGGTGGTGATGGCAATAGTGGACACAATACGAAGATAGTACAGGTCGACAAGGATGATAGCAGACAAGAGCTGTGAGGACACTCACTCGCACATGACAAGCATCGGCCGTTGTCTTCCCTGTTTGACTTTCATCACTTCAGCTATCATCATGATAAGCGTGCTGATGTTCGGGTGGCCATCTTTAGGCCAGTTTTGGTAGTGGAAATGATTCACTTCCAACACAGTGGATTGCTGTAAGAAGCAAACAACAGTAAGCAATAATACAAGAGGAAATAATAGACAATGAACAGTAAACAAATGATTAATTTTGAAAATGAATTAGAGAAGAACAATTAAATCAAATCTAAAACAAAACTAATCACGGCTAGGAGGAAGAAGGCAGTCGACTACACATGTACGTATCACAAATGTATGTGCCACATACGTACGTATGTATGTATGCAT
>OZ026551.1:5729873-5732373 GCA_964020155.1 Chondrilla cf. caribensis | reverse complement strand
GTATGCGTGAACATGTATGCAGGAACACAAATGTGCACACATGTGTCAACATGCATGCATAAACATGGATACGTACGTATGTACATACGCATGTACGAACATGCACATAGAAACACATATGTACGTACATATATGCACAAACATGCATGCAAGAACAGCAATGTGTACATACACATGTACATACATACAAATACGTATATATACATACATGCATGCAGGAACAGGAATGTGTACATACATACACATATACAAATATGGGCAGTATGTAGCCATGGTGCAGGTGACAGCTGCATAACACAATACTGAGGTCAGCATCAGCTGTTTATGTACACTAGCAGTGCAAGCATGTCTGTTTACATGTAGACACATACATGTGTACACATTTCAGAGACTTCAAAGTGGCGATTTCAACACAAAACACAATATCAGCATTAACTGTTTACATACACTAGCATCATGAGCACATGTAAAGCATGTACGAATAACATGCACACAACTACCACATGTAGCCTCTCTCACATTGACAAAGGATGCATTGATGTACTCCGACCCTCTGGTTGCCGAGCGACCCAACAAATACAGGTACTTCTGAGCATCTGTGAAATGAAAATCAAAAGTAAACCTCTCCACTCTGGATGCTCTCCATAGCTGACATGTACACACACAATGAAATATCTCCACCAGAAAACACTCAATATCTCTTACAGGTACACCTACAGTAGAGGCACACCTACAGTAGAGGCACACATACAGTAGAGGCACACCTATGGTAGAGGTACACCTACAGTAGAGGCACACATACAGTAGAGGCACACCTATGGTAGAGGTACACCTACAGTAGAGGCACACATACAGTAGAGGCACACCTATGGTAGAGGCACACCTACAGTAGAGGCACACTTATGGTAGAGGCACACCTATGGTAGAGGCACACTTATGGTAGAGGCACACCTATGGTAGAGGCACACCTATGGTAGAGGCACACCTACAGTAGAGGCACACAGTCACTCACAAGGATATTTGTCAGCATAGCGGTTCTTCCTTGAAATAATGGTTCTCTCTGACAATCTCAAATCCTCTT
Organism: Chondrilla cf. caribensis; assembly: GCA_964020155.1. Lineage (NCBI taxonomy): Eukaryota > Metazoa > Porifera > Demospongiae > Chondrillida > Chondrillidae > Chondrilla > Chondrilla cf. caribensis. The sequence goes on along the minus strand of OZ026551.1, from coordinate 5,731,292 downwards.
CACTTGGAGACATCGAAACTGCATTCAAAAGCTGAGGTCAAAGAGTAGCACTCCATAAGTAACAACAAAATGTGTCAATTAATACACACCTAGTGGCACACACACACACACACACACACACACACACACACACACACACACACACACACACACACACACATACACACACACACACAGTACCTGGTACTCTTCATGTAGAGTAGTCTTTCCCTTATTGGGATGGATCATTTTCAGCTCCTTGAGCTTACTCTTCAGTTGTGAAGCAGGTATGCTGGTATCTCCACAGACAATGTAGTCAAATAGGGAGTCATGGATAAAGGCATACTGGTCCTATGTATGTACATACGTATGTGAAGGAGAGGGTGGATAAAATGGGGTCACATATATATGAGTAGCTGTCAGGAGGTGTGTGTGCGTGTATGTGTGTGTGTGTGTGTGTGTGTGGTGTGTGTGTGTGTGTGTGGTGTGTGTGTGTGTGTGGTGTGTGTGTGTGTGTGTGTGTGGTGTGTGTGTGTGTGTGTGTGTGTGTGTGTGTGTGTGTGGTGTGTGTGTGTGTGTGGTGTGTGTGTGTGTGTGTGTGTGTGTGTGTGTGTGTGTGTGGTGTGTGTGTGTGTGTGTGTGTGTGTGTGTGTGTGGTGTGCGTGTGTGTGTGTGTGTGCGTGCGTGCGTGTGTGTGCGTCCAAGTGTGTGTGTGTTATACATACGTACATGTACGTAAGTACAGATGAGTGTGATATATATATTCATATATGTATGTACATAATCCAACTGGTAGAATTATTCAGTGAAGAGTAAAACCCTGTAATTATCCCTCCCACTCACCAGGGTCTGCACCATGTGTGTCCTGCAGTGTCTCATGTCTCTGATGAAGCCATAGATGTTGACCGTGTCCATGGTCTTGAGTCGCTGGACGAGGCTGTCGATGGCTATGAATGTGCCGGAGCGACCCACACCAGCACTGGGGGGAGGGGCAGGGAGGCAGGAGATGTAGACGATACCAGATGTGCATATGCATGTATTAATGTAAACACCACATGACAACACAAAAGAGATGAAGTATGTACGTACATACATACATATGTATTTGAATACACAAATTGATGATGAAAATATAGACACACAATTGGAAAAACAAACAGAGAAACAGAACGTTGAGCGGAAACTGATGAGACAGGCGGTTAAACAGAAACTAGACAGACACCTATGGAGACGGTTAGGCAGACAGCTAGACGGACAGCTAGACAAGAAGCTATGCAGTAAGATAGACAGGTAGACAGTTAGATAGACAGACAACTAAACAGACAGTTAGGCAGACAGATAGACAACTAGCCAGATAGCTAGACAGACAAATAAACTGCTAGGCAGACAGCTAGACAGACAGCTATACAGACAATTAAACTGCTAGGCAGACAGCTAAGC
>OZ026551.1:5704873-5722373 GCA_964020155.1 Chondrilla cf. caribensis | reverse complement strand
CATCACCCCTCACACTTCACCCCCTCATGCTCCCCTCACTCCCCCACACCACATTCACTCAGTACACTGCTAATATGGAGAGTTTGGTCTGCACTGACTCAGTTGAGTCCAACAGAGTTGACACAACAAAAAGGAGCCAGTCACATCAGCCTTCAGTGAGAACGGACTCTATGAATTGAATTGTGCCCAAAATGGACACTTAGCTCTATGCTGGGATATAGTTCTATGGGTGGGGTAGATTACCCTTATTTGATACTATGTGACCACACAAATGTGCCCACACACATGTGCCCACACACGTGCCCATACACACACGTGTCCATTCACGCACGTGTCCATTCACACACACACACACACACACACACACACACACACACACACACACACACACACACACACACACACACTTACAGATACTTTCCTTTGTAGTATAGAAGTACCCAGCATAGGATGCAGACACACTAAACTGCACACTATCAGCGTTACCCCGGCCCACCAACACGTCGGGGTCCACCACCAAGGTGGGATTCTCCTTGCTTATCTCATATTCAAGTGGGCCGGCTTTCACCGTGTAGTAGTCCAGTGGCCCGGGTCCTGTTTCAACGCTCCACCTCATTTGAATGTTCCCAGCATCAATGTCCGACACAAAGGTCAGGTTATTGGGAGCTATGTACGTGTACATAGTGCATTCAGAGGAACAATTGATATGCAATTTTTTACACTACTACATAATTATATGTAAATACACACACACACACACACACACACACACACACACACACACCTACACACACACACACACACCTACACACACACACACACACACACACACACACACACACACACACACACACACACACACACACACACCTACCCAGATTCAATGTTGAGAAGACACCAACATGAGATACTTTCATACTCAATCCAGAGTTCTTAAAGCAGAAGTAGTATCCTTGGAGGATACTAGTGAAGGGATCGAAGTAGAGTATCCTACTGTCCCCTCCACTCTCCTGGTACTGATAGAGGGAGCCGGACTCACTGGAGAACTCAGGTACAACCGTCCCGTTTTGAAAGTACCAAGCGGTACCTTCCGAGCAGTAGTAGATGACCACTCTACCAGGTCGCTGCACGTCCACACGATTGTTCACGATGACTCCATCGTGACGGGTGATCCTTGGAGGAGCTGACTCACCTGGAGGATGTAGAGGGACAGGTGTACATGGACATAGGTTGTATGCTGATGTATGTACATAACATGTACACACTCAGGGGTGTAAGAAGGTGGGGATAAGTGACATACGTATAAGGGACCAATACGCACAAGCGGTATGTAGGAGACAATTACAAACGTTTCACCGCGACAGGATGATTGGTGGTGAACCCAGCAGTACAGGTGGACAGCATACTCCAGCTGTTGGATCCATAAAATAGGGCGGTACCATACCATGCTACAGTACACACACACGCGCGCACACCTACAGACATGACATATCTTGACGGGCAAGGGCCACAGCAACACGCTGCACCGAAGTTAACTTACAACAAAAAGAAGCGGACAAAATTAGCAGGAATACTGCGACAAGGTACATGTCCTTCGCTGGCACAAAGTAGGTACTCCGAGGGTCTACTGTATATGGGACTATGCGCTGAAGTATACGTACGCGAGCAAAAGAACCAAACGCTTAGCTATCGACAAAAACCAGTTTCTAATGAATAGCTATTTACACTCACCAGAGACAATCGCAAGCAATCTCTATAAGTATGCACACGTATAGAGTGGCTGCATCCGAAAGGCTTCTGTTATGCGTACACCAATACCCCAGCGGAGTGGAACGACTTGGGGGGGGCGACGTCCGGAGAGATAGCGAATATGGGATTTGAGCATGAATGGTCTGGAATGCCACCGCCATTTTATTATGACGTCATCATCAGCACACCGATCAATTAATTTTTTATCCAATACAATTTAATCCAATTTGAATTAATTTCTGTATTAACCATAATAACAAAAAACGAATTAATAACAATATACTGTACCTACAGTGGAGGGGAATACGTTAGTAAGAAAGTGTTGACAACAGCTAATGGTCTCTAAACATAGTAGTGTCTTTTCTTTGGTGGAGTACTCCAGTTAGCAGAACTGGTCCTATAGTGGTATCGTGGCCTCTTGCGTTTGAATATTTCTGTTAGGTTTGGAGGGAGGAGGAGTTGATTGGGAGGAAAGATTGCGTTTATGTCCCACCTGGCCAGTTCTTGCTTCTTAATGCTGGCATGGAGGTTGGCAGACTGTGCCCATGATGGTATAGGTTTGGAGGGGTCATCCTCGCAGTCAGTGTCATCTGAACTGTTCAAGTCGTCAATATTATAAGTGTCAACATTACCCAGTACGTCTGGGGTCATCTCGTAGGAAACTGGATTGGGTGGTACTTTCGGTGTCATGTAGGTGGTGACAGTTTCTGTGTGTTTGTACTTTGATGGTGAGGCGACACAGACATGAGTACCCTTCAAAGTGTGGCTGCCGGGGGCAGTATTGAGCTTTGTGAAAGTTTGCGACAGTGCAAGTGGGGGCAGTCTCAACCCAGCAGGCAGACCCTCGGCTAAACCTTTGCCAATTGTCTCCTCTGGGATCCTACATGCCATTTCTTCTTCCTTGCGTCTCTGTCTCTCCCTTTCCTCATAGGCTAACCTCCTTGCCTCATTCTCCTCTGCAATCCGTCTCTCTTCCTCCAGCTGGGCCATGAGCTTCTTCTGATGTTCATCTTCTTGCTGCTTCTTACGCAAGAGGACCGCCTGGTACTGTTCTTCCAGCTTCTTCCTCTGCTTCTCATGTTCCATGAACTTCTTCTTTTGGACGAATTGTGATTTCTTCATCTTCTCCTCCTTGCTGGCAATTAGGTTGAGCTTCTTGTTTTTCTCCATTTCCATCATTTCAGCTTTGCGCTGGAGGACTAATAGCTCTCTCTGCTCCCGTTTCCTGCAGATCAGAGGGAGGCATGCATAAAAACGTACATATGTAAATTACATACATACACACTTATGTACGTACTGTACCAATACACACACACCAAGCACTGGAGTGCATGCAAAGGTTTGCTGTGTGTTCAATGTTGAAAAGAAATCCTACTCCAACTTTCAATACAGCACCCATGTTACTCATGCAGCCACACTCACTTTATCTTCTCCTCCAGTTCCTTTTGTCTCTTCAGTTCCATCTCCTTCACTCTCTTCTCCTGGTTCTCCAGCTTCTTGGACACTTCCTGGATCTTCGCCTTACCATTGGGTGGTTTGGAGGGAGATTGAGATTGTGGAAGGAAGGAGACAAGCAGTTTACTGGACTTCTTGGAAGGGTTTGTTGCATTGGAAGACTGAAAAGAGGAAGAATTAACAGTATGCGAGTATATACGTATATATACCACTGCACATATTACATACGTACACGACTTGAATAAATAACTTACACTTTCCACTCCTTTGGCATGTGTGAGATGTTTCAAGTCCTTGTAGGCTGCCAATTTAGATAAATGCTCCATTTTGGTTCCATGAGCCTTCTAAAGGGAAGTGGTGTACATACGTACGTATGTATGCGCATACATAGACCAACAAGTCACACACACTGTGTAGTACAGGAAGAGATACAGAATGTGTACATACGTATGTACAAAAGTATAGCTTACATATAAGGTGAAGTACGTACTTACGTAAGTATGTACACACAATGCATATGGTTGTATACTGTGTGGTGAGTTTAAACTTGGCATGACATTGTCAAATTCCAGCATGGATACATTCATTGAAAGGACATTCAATTGCTTCATATGTACATACCATGACACACACACACACATACATACACGTGTGTGTGTATAACAGTATTTTCAGTATGCACATATGTAGGTACGTACGTATGTACATACATCTGTACGCTATGTATGTACCAACCTTCATGGGTGACCTTTGTCTAGTGGGTCCTGCCTCTGATCCCAACATGGGTGCATTGGCTGGTAGAGGAGTTGTGAAGAAGCTCACAGGCTTGTTGCTGCTCTTGGATGAAGTGGACTTCTCGTGACCAGCATCTTGTTCTGGCTTGCCGAACCACGCAGCTAACAAGTGCTGATAGGGCTTTTTTGAAGTAGTCTGGGAAGACTCTTTACAGTCAGGCTTCTGAGTATTATCCCCAGTGGTTGCAATATCATTCTCTTCTTCGACCTGACTACAGGCTTCTGGCTTAGTAGTCTCCAAGGATTCACCTTCCTTTTCATCAGCAGTGTAGTAGCCATCGTTAGATGACCCACGAGACTGGGTCAACTTATCAGCATCACCCGACTGCCTCGATTCCTTGGACTCCACTGGAGGTTCATCATGCCCATCAGTCTCCTTGGTGTCCTCCGATGGTACAGGGCTAACTTCATCATGGTTGGTAGTCTCCTTTGATTCTTCAGTCTCCAGTGAGCTGGATTCATTGAGCTTATGCTCTGCCTGCATGCCACTCAGAAGTAGTTGCACAAGATTCATACTTTCGCTACTCCGCTTCTTCATAAGCTTGGCTGTTGCCTTGGTGATGCTAGGAGGCAAGTTGCCCAACGTCCCAGAGACAGAAGTCTAACCAGAAGGACAACACAATGTTGGAAGAGGTTGGAAGCTAAGGGTACACTGTCACATGTACGTACGTATGTCCTTATCAAGTTATATGTGCGTGATACATACGTACGTACATAAGTACGTACGGTACTAATCATACAAAACTGAACGTTCTACGGGTACGGAACGGGCGTACCCGTACCTACTAAACGGGAACGGCCGTTTGCCGAACTTGACGATTGCAAAAAATGTACACCTACGTAGTGATACCTATAGTAACACCTTCGTATCTCCTTTTTATCGTGTTATAGTTCGTTAGAAGATGGTTTATTCGAGTTACGTGAAGCAGCGAATTCTCTTTTGTCGTCGTTCGAGAAAAAGCTACGCAGAAGACGACGAAACGACCGCGGTCGAACTCCAACAACTACTTAAGAGCGAATTGTATGACGCCTCGCTATTCACGATACTCCTAGGAACACTCATGACGGGAGAAGAACGTACGTACGTACGCAGAAAGATCGTTTCGAAATAGCACTTCATTGTAAAAATTAACGCGTACGTAACAATACACGAGGTGTCGATTACGGTAAGAACGGGTACGGGCGTACCCGTACCCGTTTCACGGCCGTTTTCACACTACGGGTACGCCCGTAGAACGTTCAGTTTTGTATGATTAGTACCGTACGTACGTATGTTCGCACATGAATTACAAGTGCTTGCACACCAACATGCAAGTACGCATGCATACATATGTACAAACAGCAAATTCTTGTTACTCTTCTGCAATTTGTTCATAGTGATTGTGTAATGTTATAATATGGTGGATTAACTGGGTTAAGTACATTTAACACAGCCAATGACAGTGGAGAAATGTGCACAAACCTTTTTACTCTTCAACAGAGAATCGTAGAACTTCTCCAGAACTTCTTTCCCACTGCTTTCATCGCCGGCAGGATCGACATCCTTGGTATCCCTGTGATAAAGAAAAACAGTTACAGACTGCACACTCCATGTGAGAAACACAAACACGCAGATTTCACCATGGATGTACGTACGTATGTACAACAATGACTGTGTTTCTAGTGTAGTTGGATCGTAACAGGCCAGACAAGAACACCCACTCACTCCTCTTTTGAAGATGATGGCAAGTTGTCTGTTCTGGCATTTTGAGGGACCTTTGGTGAGTCATCATCTTCACTGTGCATGTTTGAACAAGTACTTCGCTGCAATTTGTTTTCCCACAATATGGTGGATTAACCGGGTAAAGTACATATAACACAGCCAATGACAGTGGAGAAATGTGCACAAACCTTTTTACTTTTCAACAGAGAATCGTAGAACTTCTCCAGAATTTCTTTCCCACTGCTTTCATCGCCGGCAGGATCGACATCCTTGGTATCCCTGTGATAAAGAAAAACAGTTACAGACTGCACACTCCATGTGAGAAACACAAACACGCAGATTTCACCATGGAGGACCATGTTGCTAGTGTGGTTGGATGGTGACAGGACATACGTACGTACAAGAATATCCACTCACTCCTCTTTTGAAGATGATGGCAAGTTGTCTATTCCGTCATTCGGAGGACCCTTTGGCGAGTCTTCATCTTCACTGTGTATGCTCGCACAAGTACTTGGCTGCAATTGTTTTCCCAAAATAGGGAAGATTAAGTGGGCATACAGTTAACTGTACATACGTACGTACATACTGTATGTTGTGTATTAACATAGCCAATGACAGTGGAGGATGTGTACAAACCTTTTTACTCTTCAATAGAGAATCAAAGAACTTCTCCAGAACTTCTTTTCCGCTGCTACTATCATGCCTTAAATGCTTACTGCTCTTCACTGACGACTTGGTACTTTCAGAAGGCAATTCCTTCACACTCTCCACTACTTTGGAAGAAGTTCCATTCCGAATTTCACTGTGAGTTGGAGCCAGATCAGGTGAATGTGTATCAGGGTGGCCAATCTGTTGTCTACCGTCAATTTCTTCACAGGTCTAATAGGAAAACAAGAACACAGAGTAACATGTCTTGTATCTACAATTACAGTGATGGGGAGATCTCAACATGTGGGTAGATTATAAAGGTTCAGTCAGTACAGTCTACAATGATGGGGATATCTCAACATGTGGGTAGATTATAGAGGTTCACTCAGTACAGTCTACAATGATGGGGAGATCTCAACATGTGGGTGGATTATAGAGGTTCACTCAGTACAGTCCACAATGATGGGGAGATCTCAACATGTGGGTAGATTATAGAGGTTCACTCAGTACAGTCTACAATGATGGGGAGATCTCAACATGTGGGTAGATTATAGAGGTCCACTCAGTACAGTCTACAGTGATGGGGAGATCTCAACATGTGGGTAGATTATAGAGGTTCACTCAGTACAGTCTACAATGATGGGGAGATCTCAACATATAGGTAGATTATAGAGGTTTACTAAGTACAGTCTACAATGATGGGGAGGTCTCAACATGTGGGTAGATTATAGACGTTCACTCAGTACAGTCTACAGTGATGGGGAGATCTCAACATGTGGGTAGATTATAGAGGTTCACTCAGTACAGTCTACAATGATGGGGAGATCTCAACATGTGGGTAGATTATAGAGGTTCACCCAGTACAGTCTACAATGATGGGGAGATCTCAACATGTGGGTAGATTATAGAGGTTCACCCAGTACAGTCTACAATGATGGGGAGATCTCAACATGTGGGTAGATTATAGAGGTTCATTCAGTACAGTTTACAATGATGGGGAGATCTCAACATGTGGGTAGATTATAGACGTTCACTCAGTACAGTCCACAGTGATGGGGAGATCTCAACATATGGGTAGATTATAAAGGTTCACTCAGTACAGTCTACAGTGATGGGGAGATCTCAACATGTGGGTAGATTATAGAGGTTCACTCAGTACAGTCTACAATGATGGGGAGATCTCAACATGTGGGTAGATTATAGAGGTTCACTCAGTACAGACTACAATGATGGGGAGATCTCAACATGTGGGTAGATTATAGAGGTTCACTCAGTACAGTTTACAATGATGGGGAGATCTCAACATGTGGGTGGATTACAGAGGTCCACTCAGTACAGTCTACAATGATGGGGATATCTCAACATGTGGGTAGATTATAGAGGTCCACTCAGTACAGTCTACAATGATGGGGAGATCTAAACATGTGGGTAGATTATAGAGGTTTACTAAGTACAGTCCACAGTGATGGGGAGATCTCAACATGTGGGTAGATTATAGAGGTTTACTAAGTACAGTCTACAGTGATGGGGAGATCTCAGCATGTGGGTAGATTATAGAGGTTCACTCAGTACAGTCCACAATGATGGGGAGATCTCAACATGTGGGTAGATTATAGAGGCTCACTCAGTACAGTCTACAATGATGGGGAGATCTCAACATGTGGGTAGATTATAGAGGTTCACTCAGTACAGTCTACAATGATGGGGAGATACGTACCTCAGCTAAACTAGTCGTGGTATCATCAGTCCGACTGTGAGAATCCCGGCCACCAACCACCTGGTCAATGTGAGTAACCTCATTGGAGACTTCCAATGAGCTCTGCTGCAGGGTCGTGTCATCCACAAAGAAACTGGTCCCTTTCTTATGATTGGCTCTGAAGGCTTCGGGTGTCTTCATGTAAGCTGGTGCAGGAGGCAACATTTCGGGACGTGGAGGGGACACTGTTCTTGTTTCATCCTCAGCAACAGTACATGACGGGGAGGGTTGTCTGTCAGTTTGTTTGTCGACTGGTGGAGACATTGAGGTGGTCTGGTGAGGAGTAGTTCTCGCCAGATTAGGTGAGGGACACTCACCAGTGGGTTCAGACTGTTCTTGTTTGTGGTCTTCCGGCAATAAAGATGCTAGTAAAGCCGGCGAGGAACAAGTGATAGATGCTTGGGAAGACATGGAGGATGTTCTTGCGGTGCGTTTAACACCTTTCTTCCTCTTGCCTTTTCTGGTAGGAACCTTCTTGGGTTTCGTAGTGGTACCCCTCTTGATCCTCTTACTTTGACGAACTGGTTCTTCAAAATCACTGTCTTCTGTATCCTAAGGTAGTGAGTGAATATTCATAAATACATACCAAGTATGTACGTACGTACGTACATAGCTGCATACACACTTTAGTGTATTAGGAATTAATGATCAATACAATGAACCTCTACAAGCCTTCGAATTAAGGAAACTTCTATAATAAGGAGACACGTTTGTGTCCCAGTGTAGTGATGAAGTATAAATTGAAGAAACCTCTGTATCAAGTAAAATCCACACATATACGTATGTACGTACGTAGGTACGCACATAGGTTTGTATCTAATGGACTACACATGTAGTAGTGCTGGGAATATGTTTTGACTTTCACATTGACTACCAGAGCATAATAACTTGTGATTAATCACTTATCACCAGGAGTATTTACGTAGTGGGCATCACCAGAAACCTCTCCCACCTTATTAGATCGATTAGTCATCCTATAGAGGTGAGGTGGAGTCTTTAAAGTCCTTTTCACTTTGAGTCAAGTCCTTTTTGAAATACAAAATTGAACCAGTGGAGTGAAGTTTGGTGGAAAGGTGAGGACGGTTTTCTGTTCCACTCAATCAAGTACGTACTTCTAGTGATTAATTGATCTCCTTGCACTATTAACTGATAATCAGGTTTGAAATGAATATTTTGGTTGATCACCCCAGCACTACTAGTACTGTATAGCAGAAATTTCTTGAGGGACAAAATTTTCGCGGATGGCTCCAAAAATGAAAATTCTTGGATAAAATTTTTGCGGATGCTGGGCACAATCGTGTGATAGAACCACAAGAAGGTCTAATTCACAGATTTTATTTTTGCGGATGTTAGGTCAACCATAAAATCCGTGAAAATTTCCTGCTATACGGTAGTATACGTACATCCACATACGTATACTATAATAGATGTTAACGTGAACATGCATAGTATGCACATACGTACAGAGGTACACATGTACGTACATACACGTACGCCTGCTTTCAAGCTGTGTGATGTTAAGGACTGTGCTGATGATGCTGTTTCGGGCAAGTTGAAGTCTTTGTCATCACCGTCACCTGTGTGTGTATCCATTTCCTCCCCTGCTACCAACGTCTTAGGATCAGACAAGCGAGTGGAGTGTACGGTTGAGGGAACCTGTAGTTCATCTGGGCCAACTGTCTCAACATCACAGTCTACATCCAGCTTGGCAACCGTGTCCTTTGCTGTAGGCTTCACTGTCTCTTCGACAAGATCAATACAAACGATCTCTTCAGACGAATCCACCAGTTGGTGTACTTTTTCACTTTCTGCGGCTTTGCGAGTTGCTGCTCTCGTCCGCCTCTTTGGAGGTTCGTTCTCGACAGACACCTTCTGTTTCCTTCGAGACTTTCTAGTCTTCGGCAATTCGTAGAGTTCATCTTGGGGTATATTCTCCTTTGTGGACTCTCTCAGAGCATTTCTTCTACTGTATCGTGTAGCTCGCTGTTGACTTTCTTTGACTGTTACCTTAGAAACACTACTTCTCCTTCCTCGCCTGCTTCTCGTGGCCCTTGGAGTCTTAGTATAGGGCAGAAGCTGCTGACCTTCGAGCAGTTCGGTTGCTTCACTAAATGAAAGAACGTACATATGTAGATTCGCTTGTGTGTAATGTGCACACAGCAAAAGAGTACGATACTAATGTATTGTATAGTGTAGACCAAAGTGTCACTAACAATTCTAAACCCGGTGTACACACGCACACACACGACGTATTTTCGGTATACACAATTTCTCACAACTACAAATTCACCTGCCAAAATCCTTTCTAGCCACCGCTAGCTTTTCTGCCGCCCATTTTAAGAAGTCATCGCGTGCTTGCTTTTGAAGCTCTATTAATTCGCTTACAGCTTCTTCCCTAAATTTTACGAAGTCAAAAGTGATTGAAGGACGAAGAGTCATAGTTGGCTCTCAATTCACTAAAGAAAAGATCTAACTTTACAATAAACCTCCTAAAGACTCGCCATTGTGAACTGTACAAGTTTCAAAAATGTCGACCAATCAAATTGAAGATCTGCAGATAGCTCCGCCCACTTTTTAATTGGCGATACGCATAGTGATAGAGATACGCCGGTAGCTACGGTACTTCCTTTTGGTAATCAGTCTTAGAAGGAGATTCAATGTGTCAGATCCATGACAGTATCACTGATGCATGAATGAGCGTAACGAAGTAACAGGGTACAGGAAATAAGGGGAACGAATATTGCATGACAGATCATTACCATGGATTTGTAACTACTAACTACTGACACAAGTGTGCTGTAGGATATACATTACCGATGATCGGAGGGAACACTATGCTTGTAAATTGGGTGTGTGATAGACTACACCGTCGATGATGATACTATAGTCGGTCTAAGGGTAACTTATCTGTTCTATGGTGATGCTATATACAACTGAGAAGCGCCAAGCTTTGTATTGCGCAATACTACACGTGCAGAGAGAAAATGGTGGTCTTCGTATGTACTGCCTGTGGAAACAGCGTGAAGAAGAGCAAAGTAGAGAAACACTACCAGATAGAGTGCCCTGAATGTAGCGTACTGTCGTGTATCGATTGTGGTAAGGATTTCACCGGAGATGAATACCAGGCACACACCTCGTGCATTTCAGAGGCCGAAAAATATCAAGGAAAGTTGTTTACGGATTCGGACCGCGCTAAATCGAGTAAAGGAGAACGAAAACAACAAGAATGGCTACAAGTGAGAGGAAAAGAGGACATTACTCGTGCATTAATGTACAAATATTCAACAAACTAGCTATACACCACACGTTTGGTGATAGGCTGGCTGAGAGCATAATGTGTTTGCCATTTGTTTACTATTTTGTTGTTGTAGTTGTCGTTTTTTTCTTGTTCGATTTGTTAGAAGCTGCATGAAGTGGAGAAGGTGTCCACAGATCCCACTCTGGTTCGATATTTGAAAATGATTTCAGCTTATCCCAATGTTCCTAGAAAGCGTGGCAAGTTTGAGGTTAGCCCTTGTACCAACTGAACACAGACTTCACAACAACCCGACAGTGTTAACCCTTGCACCAACTGAGCACAGACTTCACAACAACCCGACAGTGTTAGCCCTTGCACCAACTGAGCACAAACTTCACAACAACCCGGCAGTGTGGTCTTCAGCTTGTAAACTTTTGTTTTAGCATATAGTTTAGTTCCCATCAATTTCTTCCATCTAGCACCGAATGCTTGATCTTGAGGGTCATGTCTGTTGATGATAGAAATTGTGTATACATCTGTGTTCACACACACATGTATGTGTATGTACCTGTGATCGTGAACATTCCCTGCTAATGAAAAGGGATGGTCAGTGTGTACAGTCCAACTTGCTTTGTAAGTATCTTGAAGGGCACACCGAATCTGTACTTCTTACCAGAGGTGCTTACTATCAGTACTGGCTAATGTACTTACCAGGAGTGTATACTAATCCAGGTACACGTTTAATAATCCAGGTACACATGGACTAACCGTAGACAAGTTGTACTGTATACAAATGATATCCTTCTCTGTAGTGCATTACCCATAAATGTTTGGTTGTGTCAAGTTGACGAGTCATGTGGATTGTGAATGGCAATAATATAGATTTACTGGATTGTCTCTATTACAGAATTTCGCTCACAATTCTTTGAAATTGCACAATCCTCGGATCCTAGCACAATTGTGGGATGCCTTTTCCAATGGATCACCACAACCACCACCACCACAACAACCACCACCACAACAACAACCACCACAACAACAACCACCACAACAACAACCACCACAACAGCAAAAACAACAACAACAGGTCAACTCTGATGTGGTTTTGCAACATTTGGTGTTTTGATTATGTTACCATGGTAATGCTTGAGTGCATTTTAACAAGTTCTGTTTGTGTATATTTTGGGTTGCTATGGTAACCTCAATGGTCATGCTCACATTTTGCACTGTTTACACTTAGGGTGCGGTAACAACAGATGAGGTGTGTTTATCTGTTTGCTCTCAGAATGATGAAAATGTAGAGATGGAAGTAAGTGGAAGAATACCCAAGAGAACAGATAAGAATGAATCTCACCTTTCCTTATCGGAAGAGAAAGCTGACAAAGATGGATTGTCTCCTCCCTCGTTGAAAGAGAGTCATAAGTTGAAGAAGAAACGCAAGCACAAAGAGAAAGAACTCGAGGAATCACCCCTCTCGAAACTGGATGTTAGCGAAGGTGAGCCAGTCACCAAGAAAGCAAAGAAAAAAAATAAAAAGAAGAAACAGTCTGATGATGAATTGTTGTCAGTTTCCACGGTAACTGACAATGGTGGTGATGGTCAGGACCAAGATGAGATGGTCAGCAAGAAGAGAAAGGTCACTGAGGAATCCAATCACAGTGATGTGGACGCAGTGTGTCTCTCCAAAGTCAATGGGACTGAATGTGGAGACAATCCCTCTTCCAAGGCCAAGAAAAAGAAAAAAAAGAAGAAAGAAAAAGTGACCAATGTGCCTTCTACTGATAGCACAGATCTTATTCAAGTAGTTGGAAAAACAGATGCTGTTGTTATGTCTACGAAGGAGGGTGTGTCTGAACGCTCAGTGGGGGATGTGGAGGAAGTATCCATGGATACAGCACAGAGTACACAGCAGTGTAATTCGTCTGGTGGCTTGTCTGAAGAGAGAACGGTTAGAAGGAAAAAGAAGAAAAAGAATAAGACTGATATTGATGTAGTTCGTCCTGATACAGTGTCACCTGCTGGGCGACCATTGCAAACTAGTAGTTTGGTTGATGAAATGGTGACAGCTGCCAAATTGGCTGCTGAGAAGATTGTGAAATCCTCACCAGATGTTACGCAATCTTCCATGTCTGTTGCACAATCCGTTGAATGTTCACCACTTGCAACATTCGATCAAGTAAAAAAGAAAAAGTCGAAAAAGAAAAAAGTTCAAAAGAAACTGCCAATAATAACTGAAGTTTAATTTCTTTGTGAGTGATGATCAAAATCAAATACATCGTCAATAATATAATAATTTTATAATAATGTGATATGTATTATATATATACACATGCATATACTGCCATGGCATATAATCTATAGCATTTATACATACATGCATATAATTATTTTTACATTTATATAACATTTGATACACAGAATATTATATAATATATAACACATTATTAATAATAATATTTAGATTCTGATAGTACAATAGTGTATACGTATGTCACAAAGGAAGAATTAATATCATAATAAAAATTGTATGCACAAAACATGCATTTTTTGCAATTAATTGTTACATAATAAACAGTCTTATATTAAATGCATTCTTGATCTAATGGAACAACAGTTGTATCACTTTGTTTGTGTTTCCTGTTCGTACTGTCGGCAAGCTTCCTGAGCTTCCTGCCTGTGGGTGAGGGATGTTGTTGCTAAGAGACCGATTGTGCATGTACACAAGTTGATTTGTTCTGCTGCGAACGCACGTACTATCGACTTACAATTCCAATTGTTTGAAAACAAACAAACAAACAAACAAACAAACAAGTAGGATACATACTTATATTATCATAGAGTGCAATAGCACTCTATATAAAGGGATGACACGAAAAAAAACATGGCAGCCCTATACCACACATACATTACAGATTTGCAAAAATATCCACTATGGACAATTATTATGATAGGTAGTGAATGTGTGTGTCAACAAACATACAGTAACATACATACATTATAATAATGAACAAATACAACAAACAATAAACATACTTAATTCTTATTAGCTTCTCTTGATCCATAGAGTCTGAAGTTGTTTTGGAAATCATTCCTTTTTGTAGAAAACTATACGAAAAAGAAAACAATCTATGATAAAGGTTAGATTAGATTACAGAGGTTCACTCAGTATGCACGCATGCACACACACGCACACACACACACACACACACACACGCACGCACGCACACACACACGCGCACACACGCACGCACACACGCACGCACACACGCACACACACGCGCACACACACACACACACACACACGCACACACGCACACGCGCACACACACACACGCACACACACGCACACACACACACACACACACACACACACACACACACGCACACACATGCACACACGCACACACACGCACACACACATACACACACACACACACACATGCACACACATATACATTCTCTATGCAAGTATACACAAATGAACCTGAAATTTTCACTGAGCTCATCATCATCTAAATCGTCCTCAAAATCATCAAACTCCAGTTCGAGGCCTCCAACATCACCCACACTGTTGGAACATGGTCCATTAGGCAAGTGGGACTCCCCGGGATCATCCCCGTCAACCGGTGTACCGAGATTGTTAACACCCTTGACATCATTGTGGTGGGTTGTTTGGTCTGATAGTTCTGCAGTCACATGACTATCATGTGATGTCTGTAAATCTTCATGTTCCACCACTTTCTTGGGTTCTGAGGTGGTGACATCCTGAACATTTAATTCCGGTTTTTTAACTTCCGGTTCGCCTACTTCCTGTTTGTCTATTTCCTGTAATTCACCCTCCTTCACAGGGGCACTAGTAGGTGGCTGTTGTGGACCTTGTGATGATTCTGTTGGAGATGGGGGAGCATTAGATGATTTCTTCTCCGTCGCCGGTGGTGTTTCTCCTTGAGGATGGGAGTCCTTCTCATTCAGAGAGAGCTGTCCAATTCCTTCGGACAGTTTTTCCATGTCACAAGGTTCCTCTGGCGTTTGGTCCTGATTCTTCTCCGATATGTCCTCTTCGTTCTTTGGCCGGTCGAGGTCCGTCTTGTCCGACGTCCTCTCCAGCTCCTCCGTAGCAACATTGAGCAGTTGCTTCACTTCATCACTGGTAAGATCGACATCCTTGGTGTCCCTGTGAATCGGAAAACAGTTATAGACTGCACACTCCATGTGGGAAACACAAACATGTAGATTTTATCATGGATGTATGCATGAAGATGACTATGTTGCTAGTGTGGTTGGATTGTGACAGGACATACGTACGTACAAGAACACCCACTCACTCCTCTTTTGAAGATGATGGCAAGTTGTCTGTTTCGTCGTTCGGAGGAACCTTTGGTGAGTCTTCATCTTCACTGTGTATGTTTAAACGAGTGGTTGAATAAGATAATGTACATTCTTTTACATACGTTTATAGGTAAATGTACTTGTATCCTGGTTGAGGGGTGGATCAAAGGAAAAACTGTGCGTACATAAGCCATGTAGCACAGGTCAGTGATACAGTACAGGTCACCAGACAGGTTTCATTGTTAGGATTAATTGCGTGAGAACAAGGCAAGAAATTAGTAAACACATTTCTATTGCATATAATATGTTGTATTGGACTATGCGCATATTTGCAGTATAAATAGTCTATCATTCACCACACCAGGATATAACTATTACATATACAGACCAAACTCATGTACACACACACACACACACACACACACACACACACACACACACACACACACACACACACACACATAAGTAGTACCAAACACTACTCCCCTCAACTAACCCGGTAATGCCTGCCAAGCGGCTCTCTTCCTTTTCTTGTGCTATCACCATTAGTTCGTTAGCAGTGAAGTCCGCCCATCCCTCTCCTCCCATAGGCTCCACCTCCTTGGCCCAGTCCAGGTTGGTGCTCAGTCCGACCACAGCCTTGATGTCGCTGTCGCTGTCGTCACTGTCATCGCTGTCTCCGGATATCATACGGTCCCGGAAAACTAGATCTACAAAACCAGTACCAAGTACACACAGTGAAAGAGAGGATCCATCGTGAATGGACATGGAGCAAGAAACATGTACGTATGTACATACATACAAGGTAGGATATGCAAATAAATGTATGTACTATGTACCTACATATATGTACATGCACTCGCACGCACGCATGCACACACACACACACACACACAAACACACACACACACACACACACACACACACATGCACACATGCACACACACACACACACATCACACACACACACACACACACACACACACACACACACACACACACACACACACACACACACACCTTCCTCCAAATTCCCCAGTCCAGCCTTGCTCAGATCGTAGTGAGTCCTGCTGTCAGCCCCCAGAGACCCAGTCAGGTACTCCTCAGACCTGTCCTTGACGTCCTGTTGCTGTTGTGGGTCATCCAACTTCCTGTCTTGTTGGAATGACTCGAAGTAGTCCTCTGATGAGAGCTTCTTGGTTTGGAGATCAAACAGGTTGTCACTGTCATCGTCATCACTACTGGAGAACATGGTACTGTGTGTGTGTGTGTGTGTGTGTGTGTGTGTGTGTGTGTGTGTGTGTGTGTGTGTGTGTGTGTGTGTGAGAGAGAACAATAGTATTTTGCATATACATACTTCAACCAAACACCAGTACACACCACACACACACACACACACACTACCTTGAATTCCTTTCAAATGTAGAGTTCATAAGAATGTCTTTTTCACTCCACGGATCTCCCGAGAGACCGTGCTCCTCGTCAACTTCAGATTCGCTCTCATCAAACTGACGAATGCGAGCTGTACACACACTCTCGAAACTATTTACAAACTCAGACTACAAAATGGAAATAAAAATGGGACCGGTGACCACATTTACAAACCAAGACCACAGAATGGAAATGAAAATAGGACTGGTGACCCCATTTACAAACCAAGACCACAGAATGGAAATGAAAATGGGACTGGTGACTACATTTACAAACCAAGACCACAGAATGGAAATGAAAATGGGACTGGTGACCACATTTACAAACCAAGACCACAGAACGGAAATGAAAATGGGACTGGTGACCACATTTACAAACCAAGAGCACAGAATGGAAAT
>OZ026551.1:5689873-5699873 GCA_964020155.1 Chondrilla cf. caribensis | reverse complement strand
CTGCTCTAGCAAGTGGGTAATAAGGACTACGTGTATTCCCGCCTGTCTCTATGGTGTTGACAATAATCAAGATACATACGTACATACATACAACACACACACATCACACACCATTCACCAATATATTCACTGAAGATAGGTACATTGTATGTACATATGTACAGTTAGCACAGTTGATACAGTACATGTACATATTTAGTTGTTTTGAGTGTTGAGTGAGACAAAACACATGCTCACTCCACAAACATGAAAATGTATTCACTCTCACAAACTGTAAATGCGCACATACAAGTGAACAGAAATATATGTATCCCGATTGGTGATATTGTCACTTAAGATCAAAGGGACCGACTGGAGTACATTCGCGATGTACTGGGGTACAACACTGACCTCATTAGTGATGTACCCCGGTTTTTAAGTGACTGTTATTAATTAATCAACAGCCATTGTTATGTGCCCATTGTGTATTCTCGGCTGTATTCTTGGCTCGAACCATTCTTCGACGTTCTCGACGGGGGTTGAAAAAGGTTGTTTCTCGGATTATCTATTAGAAGAAGCCATAACCGTTGCTTCGTTCGTTCGGTAAGTATTCTAAGCATCGTTGTTTCAGCAAGTTTCCTCGTTCGTTCGGTAAATACTCTGAAACTAGTTGGTTAGGCAAGTTTCTTTGTTCGTTCGGTAAATACTCTGAAACTCGTTGGTTCGATGAGTTTCTTGGTTCGCTCGGTAAATATTCCAAGGCTCGTGGATTCGGCCATTTTCCTCGTTCGTTCGAAAAGCTGTCCTGACGCTCGTTGGTTCGGGAAGTACAGGCGGCCAAGAAGCCATCTGAATTGGTTGATAGCCACCTCCAGCTCTTTGAGAAAATCGTCTTTTTCGATGTCGTGAACGAAATCCCTCTCCGCTACTCGTAATCGTGCTATCGAACGGGATACATAATAGTTGTACCCCGCTTTTGGTCGGTACATTTCCCATGTACCGACCAAAAGCGGGGTACAACTATTACATGTATATGTGTGTGTATGTATAAGTACATACTCACACATACACACACGCATACGCACACACACACACACACACACACACACACACACACACACACACACACACACAAAGCAATCAATTTGACCATGCTAAGCTCTAAGCAAAACTCCTACGATACTACACAACACACCTCCTGGGCTCGATCAAACTCAACAGAAATGATATTCCGCTGACGATTACAACATCAGACTTCTCTTCAGTGTCAAGCATATTGGTCAGGAGTCGTTCAATGCTGTCTTGTTCCTCCAGCTTGACCACAATGGGGGAGGGGATAGCCATCTGGTAGGACTCCCGCCCGACACGAACCACATCTCCAAGTAACTGGGCCACATTCATACACAAATCCTCGTCCACACCCACTTGGATGAGGTCGATAAGCATCTGTACAATTCCATTATCACTCAACCACTGCAGAAAACAAGAATTAAGAAACACCAGTATATACGTATGTATGCACATACGTACGTATGTACGTACATGTGTATGCATTTACGATGTATGCATATACGTACGTATGTTAGTGCACACACACACACACACACACACACAAACACACACACACACACACACACACACACACACACACACAAACACAAACACACACACACACACACACACACACACACACCATTGCTAGATCCAGTCTAGACTGGTTGGCATCTGGAGCTGCTATCATTTGGAGGAGGAGATCACTGATGGCAGAAGTGCTCAAGTGATGAAAAAACAAATTTAAGAAGTTTTCTCTTTCTTGTATGAACTTTAATATCTACAGTGACGGGAGTGGATCATACAGTCTGATTAAAATTGATACATACGTATTAATCGAAAACAAATTACAGTATTCCTGGTATAGTATGTGCCCTTTGAAGATTATATGACATATTTATCCCAAGAAAACCTCTTGTGAGTAGTCGACGTCAGTCACAAATAGAACTGTGGATGTGTCTAGCTAACCCATATCATGCAGTATGTATAGGTATAGTCACTATGTACACAATAATGCGTCCAAACAGTAGTAGATTAATTAAAATTCACTGTAGTACCCTGTGAGAGACACTCCACAACTCACCACGGGACTCTTGTGCGTCAGAAGGACAGAGAGCACTCGGCTCACAAAGCTACCGCAGAGGGGGTTGAGGGGCGGGGTTCTGTCCAGGAAGTCCCACAGACACACCAGGTACTTCTCCTCACTGCACAGACTGTCCAAAATATCACAGACTTCTGAGGTGAGGATTTCACATGCCACGTGTGACAGTCTGGAGGATGGTAGAGGAGAAGAGTAGTGGTAGAGAAGTACATGTGTGTGTGTGTGTGTGTGTGTGTGTGTGTGTGTGTGTGTGTGTGTGTGTGTGTGTGTGTGTGTGTGTGTGTGTGTGTGTGTGTGTGTGTGTGTGTGTGTGTGTGTGTGTGTGTGTGTGTGTGTGTGTGTGTGTGTGTGTGTGTGTGTGTGTGTGTGTGTGTGTGTGTGTGTGTGTGTGTGTGTGTGTGTGTGTGTGTGTGTGTGTGTGTGTGTGTGTGTGTGTTTTTATGTTTGTGCGTGCATGAGTGTGTGTGCGTGTGCGTGTGTGTGAGTGTGTGTGCGTGCGTGCGTGTGCATGTCTGTGTGTGTGTGTGTTTGTGTGTGTGTGTGTGTTTGTTTGTGTTTTTATGTTTGTGTGTGCGTGTGCGCGCGCGTGTGTGTGTGTGTGTGTGTTTGTGTGTGTACATACATATCTATGCATACCGTATGTATGCAGAGACACAAAAGGCACTCACTTAAATCTCATCCTCTCATCCTCGGTGTTAGGAGGTTCCTGTGAAACAAGGGTTACCAGCTCCTCCATGTTGTGGGGGAGCACCAGACTGGAGCAGGGCAGGGAAATATGCGTACTTCATAGTAACCAAATACATTGCAATAAGGAGGTTATGTTGACATACACACGTGAGTATGCTTAGTTAGTATACAGTAAATTCTCGTTAATTCGCCACCGCTTCATCCTCCAAACCTTTTAATCCACCACAATTCCCAGTACACATACAATGTACAAGTACCAATGAATATCCAGTTAATCCGTCAAACTCGTTAATCCACCATATACTTTGAAAACAAACTGCGGCAGATTAACAAGTATTCACTGTATATGTACATGTACGTACATAGTGCATGTACACACAAACATACGTACAAGTATACGTACATACATACGTATGTATGTACGTATAATATGGACATATGTATACTATGAACTGTACGTATGTAGATACTGTACGTATGCACACAAATTGAGGTACACATGAATTCTAGACTTGGGAGGATCACCAGGTCAAAGGTACATGGATGGTTATGATGTCACTTGGTTATCACACGAGGATCATGTGACTCACAAATCAATTAGTTTTCTGTTTTGTACTTTACATTCCTGGAGTACATCTTCTTCATTGAGAATCTGGGTCAACCTTACATTCTGGGGGGGGCAGGGTGGTTATAAGGCATGAACAGTGCACACGGTACGTATATGTGCTATACAGTACACACAGTACACACAGTGCACACAGTACATACAGTACACACAGGAAAAACAGTACACACAGTACACACAGTACATACAGTACATACAGTACACACAGTACACACAGTACACACAGTACATACAGTACACACAGTACACACAGTGCACACAGTACATACAGTACACACAGGAAAAACAGTACACACAGTACACACAGTACATACAGTACATACAGTACACACAGAACATACAGTACATACAGTGCACACAGTACATACAGTACACACAGTACATACAATACATACAGTACACACAGCACACACGTTACATACAGTATACATACATAATGGACACTTTTAATGATACTATACATAGAGAATCCATAGATAACAATTGATGTACATATATGTACGTATGCATGCATGTACCTCTTGTTCAAGAAGGGTGTCAATAGCAGATGTCGGCTTGAACTCGAACTTCCAGAAACTCATTGTGGCAGGTTTAGTGTGATAACCAATGTGGGATACAGTAGAACATCAACCAAAGCACAGCCTGACTACAATCAGAGTGCAGTATGAACCTGCATACATGAGAGTATGTACGTACTTGTGGTGAGGTTCACTCAGTACAGTATACTATGATGGGGGGATCTCAACATGTGGGTAGATTATAGAGGTTCACTCAGTACAGTCTACAATGATGGGGAGATCTCAACATGTGGGGAGATTATAGAGGTTCACTCAGTACAGTCTACAATGATGGGGAGATCTCAACATGTGGGTAGATTATAGAGGTTCACTCAGTACAGTCTACAATGATGGGGAGATCTCAACATCTGGGTAGATTATAGAGGTTCACTCAGTACAGTCTACAGTGATGGGGAGATCTCAACATGTGGGGAGATTATAGAGGTTCACTCAGTACAGTCTACAGTGATGGGGAGATCTCAACATGTGGGTAGATTATAGAGGTTCACTCAGTACAGTCTACAATAATGAGGAGATCTCAACATCTGGGTAGATTATAGAGGTTCACTCAGTACAGTCTACAGTGATGGGGAGATCTCAACATGTGGGTAGATTATAGAGGTTCACTCAGTACAGTCTACAATGATGGGAGACCTCAACATGTGGGTAGATTATAGAGGTTCACTCAGTACAGTCTACAATGATGGGGAGATCTCAACATGTGGGGAGATTATAGAGGTCCACTCAGTACAGTCTATAATGATGGGGAGATCTCAACATGTGGATAGATTATAGAGGTTCACTCAGTACAGTCTACAATGATGGGGAGATCTCAACATGTGGGTAGATTATAGAGGTTCACTCAGTACAGTCTACATTGATGGGGAGATCTCAACATGTGGGGAGATTATAGAGGTTCACTCAGTACAGTCTACAATAATGGGGAGATCTCAACATGTGGGTAGATTATAGAGGTTCACTCAGTACAGTCTACAATAATGGGGAGATCTCAACATGTGGGTAGATTATAGAGGTTCACTCAGTACAGTCTACAGTGATGGGGAGATCTCAACATGTGGGTAAATTATATAGGTTCACTCAGTACAGTCTACAATGATGGGAAGACCTCAACATGTGGGTAGATTACAGCCACTGTAAGTTGATACTGTCTATGTATGTATGTACATATTTATTAAAAACATGGTACATACTTACATAAATACATAGATACGTACAAATGCAGAACATGGCTGCTTAAAGCCAGCAAACTGCACTAAGTACAACAATTAACATAATGGAGTTCAGACCTAGCGGATTAAAACTGCACTGAATAAAAGGACAACAATATAATGTATATGGAGTGCTACCTGCCAGTACCCCGGTTAGTACACACTCCTTGTTAGCACACACTCCTTGTTGGCACACACTCCTGGTTAGAACACACTCCTGGTTAGTACACGCTCCTGGTTAGTACACGCTCCTGGTTAGTACACGCTCCTGGTTAGTACACGCTCCTGGTTAGTACACGCTCCTGGTTAGTACACGCTCCTGGTTAGTACACGCTCCTGGTTAGTACACGCTCCTGGTTAGTACACGCTCCTGGTTAGTACACGCTCCTGGTTAGCACACGCTCCTTGTTAGCACACACTCCTGGTTAGCACACACTCCTGGTTAGCACACACTCCTGGTTAGCACACACTCCTGGTTAGCACACACTCCTGGTTAGCACACACTCCTGGTTAGCACACACTCCTGGTTAGCACACACTCCTGGTTAGCACACACTCCTGGTTAGTACACACTCCTGGTTAACACACACTCCTGGTTAGCACACACTCCTGGTTAGCACACACTCCTGGTTAGCACACACTCCTGGTTAACACACACTCCTGGTTAGCACACACTCCTGGTTAGTACACACTCCTGGTTAGCACACACTCCTGGTTAGTACACAATCCTGGTTAGCACACACTCCTGGTTAACACACACTCCTGGTTAGCACACACTCCTGGTTAGCACACACTCCTGGTTAGTACACACTCCTGGTTAGTGCACACTCCTGGTTAGTACACTCCTGGTTAGTGCACACTCCTGGTTAGTACACACTCCTGGTTAGTACACACTCCTAATTAGTACGAACTCCTGGTTAGTGCAAACTCCTGGTTAGCATACCTACATTCCTGGTTTAGTACATTATCTTGGTTAGCATACACTCCTAGTTAGCACATGTACATAGTAACTAACCCATGTAGTAGGTTTATGACCAGGGCTTCCTCGATGTTAACATACAAACACTAAAAGGCAAACATGATTGTCAGAAGGTCGTGTTATCATAAAATAACACAGTCTACAAAGATCGGGATGTGCGTACGTATTCAGAAAAGTCAACGACCAAATTCCACAGATAAACACACTACAGTATATACATACCTACACACAGGTGTGCATCATGCATGTTGAGTTTCGTATGAAATCACTCAATTCACAACACTCATTCAAAGGCATGACATAGTGTGTTTGCAGTTCAGGGCCATTCATACAGAACTGTGCATACTGTGAGGTCACGATGTCATGTTTGGATTGTGTTCTAGTGTGAATGTGATACAACTGTACTGCATGGGACAATCTTCCTACATGTATGTACGTACGTATATACCTATGTATGTTTGCAAAACATGCAGGAAAAAAGTGAAATCATCAATTCACAACTCAACAACACTCCTGGTTAGTACACACTACTGGTTAGTACACACTCCTGGTTAGTACACACTCCTGGTTAGCACACACTCCTGGTTAGCACACACTACTGGTTAGCACACACTCCTGGTTAGTACACACTCCTGGTTAGCACACACTCCTGGTTAGTGCATACTCCTGGTTAGTACACACTCCTGGTTAGTACACACTCCTGGTTGGTACACACTCCTGGTTAGCACACACTCCTGGTTAGTGCATACTCCTGGTTAGTACACACTCCTGGTTAGTACACACTCCTGGTTAGTGCATACTCCTGGTTAGTACACACTCCTGGTTAGTACACACTCCTGGTTAGTACACACTCCTGGTTAGCACACACTACTGGTTAGCACACACTCCAGGTGAGTACACACTTCTGGTTAGTACACACTCCTGGTTAGTACACACTCCTGGTTAGTGCATACTCCTGGTTAGTACACACTCCTGGTTAGTACACACTCCTGGTTAGTACACACTCCTGGTTAGCACACACTACTGGTTAGCACACACTCCAGGTGAGTACACACTCCTGGTTAGCACACACTCCTGGTCAGTACACACTCCTGGTTAGTGCACACTCCTGGTTAGTACACACTCCTGGTTAGTACACACTCCTGGTTAGCAC
The DNA here is from genome assembly GCA_964020155.1 of Chondrilla cf. caribensis. Taxonomy (NCBI): domain Eukaryota; kingdom Metazoa; phylum Porifera; class Demospongiae; order Chondrillida; family Chondrillidae; genus Chondrilla; species Chondrilla cf. caribensis. Next base: position 5,692,513 of record OZ026551.1, on the reverse strand, counting down.
ACACTCCTGGTTAGTACATACTCCTGGTCATGACATACTCCTGGTCAGTATGTACTCCTGGTTAGTACATACATACACCTCACTCAGTCCTCAGTTCATGTACACTATGTCAACCTGTATTGATAGCAAGCACCTCTGACAAGAAGTACAGATTTGGTATGCCCTTCGAGGTACTCACTAATAAGCAAGTTGGACTGCATCCAGGACTGTGCCACAGAGACCACAATAGCATTCCAACACAGTCGATATGCACTGTAAACACACATATGTAGGATAGAATGGGGTAATTAAATTCGAATGTACCTAAGCCCTGGCAGGAGCGAACACTTTTAATGCTCAGCTATTGTTGGTACAAGGTTGTGTCGCTGTTATCTCTCCTTATCTTCAGCGGAGAGCGTTCTGGGTACCTCAACTACGCCCGAGAACACCTATCCCAATCCACTTCACTCCACAGGCTGCTATTGGTATATCTTGCCATTTGGGTGAAATGGAGTGATTTGAACACTGGGGTAACTTGTAACACTGGGGTAACTTGTAACACTGGGGTAGCTTGTAACACTGGGGTAACTTGGAACACTGGGGTAGCTTGTAACACTGGGGTAACTTGGAACACTGGGGTGACTTGGAGCACTGGAGTAACTTGGAACACTGGGGTGACTTGGCATCAATGGGCTCTAACAATCTAACACTGAGCTACCTACGTAAGTACAGTACAGACGTTAAGGTCAGGGTCAACGCCATGGAGATGAGAAGATGTGACTCAATATCGAAAGACACTTGTCCATAGCTAAGACTACATTGCCTGCGTCCAAGATCACACAACTAAATACCACTTTACTGTAGTATTTATGATTTTTAATGTTGTAATATCACAATAATAATGGCCTCCCCCCTCCCCCACCAACGGTATCCAAGGACCCCTATTCCAAGATATTCCTCCCCACATACATCCCGCCATTATCGTCCACTCTGGAGGTACACGTAGTTCGACGGACGAATCCGCTCACCGCGTGTCGAGCAACACCAACGGCACGCGCACGCACACCACGGGACGCTAGTGCCACGAACACTTCACTGGTAGTAGCCGTCCGTGCGTGTTTATCAAAACTATACGAATTCGTAGCTGACGATAACAGTTCCTACCACACACAATGGGAAAACGGAACTCCATGTGATAAAATGGAAGTAATCCACACTGGCAGCCATTTTTAAGGAAATTTAAGCTTCACCGTTACAAATTCAACCAGTAAACCCTCTCCTTTGGCCAGTTGAGGCGGTTGAAACACATTGTAACCACGTATAGGAACGAAAAATCCGATTCTGTCCCACTCAAAACTCACCTGAAGTGGCCTGATTTCACAATGAAAGGATACGTCGCCACGGAGTCCAACGGAACAAACCCTTTAACTTCAGTTTACTGAGATACTTGTATTTTCTTTCACTGGTGTTAAAAAGCCTTCGAGACTATCACTAAAGGATGACCTGGTCTTTATCAAGCTTACTTCAGTACAATCGTATTCTTTAGCCTATACGGCCACCATTTTATCATAATCCAGTAATGATGGCGATCACGCGATGTGATGTAATATGACGTCATAAATAAATACTACAATATTGATTATATGGTGTGCTATGCAATATAAATAGTTCCATAGACGGAGTACAATGGAGGTTGACGGAAAAGGACCGCATAATCCTGGCGTTGATTTGGATCTCGGTTGGGTCGAATCGTCTAGGGTCAACCTTCCGGCGCTCGAGAGGAGAGCTGCTACCCACAAAACGAGGAGGTCGATCAAGAAGGAATGGCAAGCGGCTTGGCTGTTGCGAGTCGTAACCTGTATCGATCTGACCACTTTGGACGGTGACGATTCCCCCAGCAACGTTAGAAGACTGTGCCACAAGGCCCGTACACCCGTACAGCAAGACCTCATCAAGGCTTTGGGGATGGAGGATAAGAAAATTCACGTTGGAGCAGTATGCGTTTATTCTGCTCGTATATTAGACGCCCTAGAGGCGTTTAAAGAGTTGGATGTGGTCGACATTCCCATAGCGTCAGTTGCGGCGGGATTTCCCGCGGGACAAACCCCAATGGAGCAGAGGGTGCAAGAAATCAAGAAGGCCATTGATATGGGTGCCAAGGAGATCGATATCGTCATCACACGCACTCATGTTCTCCAAGGGAATTGGCAAGCCTTGTATGACGAAGTACGTAGCTTCAAGGAAGCCTGCGGAGGAAAAGCACATCTGAAGACGATTCTTGCCACGGGTCACCTTGGTACTCTGACCAATGTTGCCAAGGCCAGTCTGGTGTGTTTGATGGCGGGATCGGACTTCATCAAGACCTCAACTGGGAAGGAAGCTGTGAATGCCACCTTCCCCGTGGCTCTTGTGATGGTCAGAGCGATCCGAGACTACTACCAACGTACGGGGTACAAGGCGGGATTCAAACCAGCTGGTGGAATACGCACTGCTAAGGATTCTCTCTCCTGGCTCACCCTGATGAAGGAGGAGCTTGGTGACGAGTGGACTCACCCGGACCTGTTCCGAATTGGAGCCAGCAGTCTTCTCAGGGACATCGAGCGTCAGCTGTACCATCACGTTCACGGTCGTTATGCCGCAGGGTACCAACTACCAATGTCT
>OZ026551.1:5674873-5684873 GCA_964020155.1 Chondrilla cf. caribensis | reverse complement strand
AGACAAGGTAGAACTGAATGTGTCTCCACAGTATGTACAGCAGGTTCTCTATGACATCTGAAGTGATATGCTAAGGAGAAGGATCAAAAAGTGTGTGTGTGTGTGTGTGTGTGTGTGTGTGTGTGTGTGTGTGTGTGTGTGGTTGTGTGATCATGCATGCAAATATAAACTAATCATCTCTGATGGACAGGATACAAGAATGAAGCTTTCTCTCCTTGTCAACAGCTGCTATTCGTCTCTTGGTGCCTTCTTTCAGGACAAGGACCTTCTCCTGGATGGGGAGTTTGTTCCTCCTGTGGTCTTCTTCGGAAAAATGCTTCAGAGAAGTGGGGAAAACAATCATTAATAAACATCCATCATTAGTTAGGAACAAGACCAATAATTATTATAATCACAATTAATAAGCATTAATTTTTTGCCCTAGATTCAGAAAACACATTCTGGTATCAGACCACAGAAAATGCAGCTGTTGCTATGGAGATAAGACAAATTCCTGACATACATACATATTTCCTGGTTCACTTACTTCACTGTCTTCCAATCCTGTTTCAGATTCAAGTTTCCGTTCCAACTTCTGGAGTTCTTCACTCAAACTCGGGAAATTCTCGGTGCACTCTTTCAAATGATTTACCACAAGAGTTAAAGAGAGAGACCCTTTCATTTTATTGAGGGGCGTGACCTGGACTAAAACCTCAGGTGAAAATATGATCCTTCCGCTCTGAGAAGTGAGTTCCTCCCCTCCCATTGTCATGTCAACACGGCAGTAATAGGCCAGGTGACCACTGGCTTCCTCTAACAGCAGCAAAGCCTCCTTCTCCAGGAGAGTTTTAGCAGCTGGTGAGGTCTCATTCTGCAGAGAATGGAACACAAGCACCACACAAACCTCACACACACACACACCCACACACCCACCCACCCACACCCACACACACACACACACTTACCCACACCCACACCCACACCCACCCACACCCACACACCCACACACAACAGACACCCTCTTACCCACACACAACAGACACCCCCTGCCCACACACAACAGACACCCCCTGCCCACACACCTCCACTAATCTTCCTGTGATGGTCTTCCAGTTGGCAGTAGACCAGTATGTTGTCAGTAGTCCTCTCATGGCAGTTTGTATCCGGACCAGACACACCGGATTGAGATAGGCGGAGTCTTGCATCACTATGTCGTATCCCACACCTGCACGAGCTATCACCATGGTAACAAGTGCAAGCTCCTGTAAATCCGATACTGACATGGGATTGTTGCCACGGTGAAGAATAGCAACAATAGTGTCGACGTGACTTTCAACGAATTTCATGACCTGAATAAGGGTAGTAACAGCAAGTGTGTGTGTGTGTGTGTGTGTGTGTGTGTGTGTGTGTGTGTGTGTGTGTGTGTGTGTGTGTGTGTGTGTGGTGTGTGTGTGAGTGTGAGTGTGTGTGTGTGTGTGTGTGCGCGTGCGTGCGTGTATGTGCGTGTGTGTGTGCGTGCGTGCGTGTGTATGTGCGTGTGTGTGCACGTGCGCGCGTTGTGTGCGTGTGTGTTTGTGTGTGTGGTGTGTGTGTGTGTGCATGTGCGTGCGTGCATGTGTGTGTGTGTGTGTGTGTGTGTGTGTGTGTGTGTGTGTGTACGTACAGACACACACACACACACACACACACACACACAGTTGCTAGGATACCTGAACAGCTGCTTCTCTATGTTGGGGTCCACTGGAGCTGAGGAGAGAGGACATGAAACGAAGGATTGGGAACAGCAGCTGGTGGTAGCGGTCCGATACACTGGGGATGAACCCGCCATACTCCATCGAGGTGGGCTTACCAGCCACGCGGGAGGTGAGGCTAGGGATGCCCGTTTCCATGGCAATATCCTGATAGCCAGGGTGCATGTCAATGAACTTGCATTCTGAAATGTGCACGAGTGCATTAGCGGAGAGCAGTTCCCGCGCTCCAAGGTGGTGGGTGGCAATTCGTGAGAGGAAGGCCTTTAGTAGTAAACAACAAAACATAACATACATGTACATACATCAGTGTATATGTAGTACGTATATACAGTGGGATCTCTCTATTACAAACCTCTGAATTACAGAAACCTCTATAATAAGGGCACCATTCTGTGTCCCAGTGTAGTACTGCAGTGTATAAAGTGACCTCTAAATTGAGGACACCTCTGTATTAAGGAATAAAATCAAGGTCCCAAAGTGTCCTTAATAGAGAGGTTCCACTGTACATGTACATGCATGCATATACTAATGTATGTAGTGTAAGTACGTATGCATATTAAGTCCACAGCTATATAGAGTAGAATAGTAGCAGGGTTTCCCCCAAAGGGGGGTACCAGGGCACCCCCCCCCTCCCTTTATTCTCTGTTCTGTGACAACAATTTTTGTTAGAATGAAGATTTATAATATTATTGTGTAAGCGTTAAAGCAATATTGATAATTATACATCTAAACATTCATAGTAACTCCCCCCCTTTATTTTTTTTTCTGGAAGAAACACTGATAGTAGTATAGAGTGGGTTGAGGTACTGACCATCTTGGACTCGTAGACGTAGAGAGGTTTGAGAGGCTCTGGGATCTGTAGGAGGGCCTTCTGGAGAGCCTCGTCCTCCCAGTGGATGCTGGTGGCAAGGCCGCGGAGGTAGCCCTTCTGGTTGATGTGGCGCAGCCATTTTCCCTGGATATCCATGGCAACCACGGAATCAAGTAGAGAAAGGGCCAACATCTGAGAAGAGGACAGGGAATTGTGTTTGATACACAAGGGAACACACAACACAACACACACACACACACAACACACACACACACACAACACACACACACACAACACACACACAACACACACACACACACACACACACACACACACACACACACTACCTTGGATATATCATGCCCACTGCTGGCATCCTTACAGAGCATATCAACCAGCACATCTCCATATCCGTATAAGATGGTCATGTTTGAGTGCGTGAGAGAATCCTTGCTGACATAATCTCCCCAGGGAGCATACATGGACTCCTCCTTCCCACTAACAATAGGGTCATCCCCTTTACTGTACGCTTTGGACAGTTGCAGATAGTAAAGCAAAGATGCATATATGTGTGCTCGTGTGGTGGGAGAGCCTGTGCTGCTGTTGACCAAACTGTCACACAGGCCACGAAGGGTGGATTGGAGCGAGGTGGGTCTCAGGACTTGCTTGGACACATCTAAGACAAGTGGAGAACCAATGTACACATGTTAGTAGGGGACACTGTGTATGCACACATGCACGCACATGCACACACATGTACACACAAACACAGGTATGCACACATACGTCATACACACACACACACACACACACACACACACACACACACACACACACACACACACACACACACACACACACACACACCTCTGTGTAGCTTATCAGGTTCTATAGCATGTCTGAGGTGAGCCAGAAGGCTGACCAACACTCCCTGAGCAGAGCTTCCCAGCTCCTGTCCAGTTCTGTTACTGTTCAACTGGAAGTAGCGACAGAGACACTTCACCGCACAGATCATCAAACATATGCTGTATTACGTGTATGTATACATGCATTTTATGTATGTATTTATAAACACACCACATATGCACACATGCACGTACATTTACACATGAGGACAGGGAATTGTGTTTGATGCACAAGGGAACAATGATCATCTTTAAAATCGCAAATTGTTAACAACTTCAGGGGTCCATGAATACACACACACAACACCCACCCACACACACACACAACACACACCCACACCCACCCACACCCACCCACCCACCCACACACACACACACACACACACACACACACACACACAACACCCACCCACCCACACACACACACACACACACACACACACACACACACACACACCTTCAGTAGCATGTCTTGTAGCAGCCCCATAATGAGAGACAGTCTGTTGACTCCCTTCAGTAGATCAGCACTCTCAATAGTGAACAAGACCTCCACCACCTGACGCCAACCTGTGAACGAGATGGCAGTGGATGGAATGATGGATGGAGGACGTTGAACAAGCTGATGGATGGTGAAATGGATGAGGAAATGTGTAGATGACTAGATGATGGAAGGGGTGATGGATAAGATGATGGATGGGGTGATGGATGAGGTGATGGATGGGGTGATGGATGGGATGATGGATGAGGTGATGGATGGGGTGATGGATGGGATGATGGATGAGGTGATGGATGGGGTGATGGATGGGATGATGGATGAGGTGATGGATGGGGTGATGGATGGGATGATGGATGAAGTGATGGGTGGGATGATGGATGGGATGATGGATGAGATGATGGATGGGGTGATGGATGGGATGATGGATGAGGTGATGGATGGGGTGATGGATGGGTTGATGGATGGGATGATGGATGAGATGATGGATGGAGTGATGGACCAGCTGATAGATGATGAAATGGAGTGGATGATCGATGGGTGGTGTGATGGATGAGGTGACGGAGGAGGAGATACATGAGACATGATGACAGAATCATTTACGTATGTACCTTCAAAGTAGTCACTTCTTGCCTGTACATTAGCCATTAGTATGTTCCTTGCTACGTAGTGGACCAGAATACGATGGATTTCTTCCATCAGGAAGACCCTCTGCTCCCCGCTGGTCCCCTGCATGAGGTTCACCTCTGATAGGAGCAAGTGATGGAGCTGACGTATGTCGATCTGAGTCACACCGGTCAGGGGGTCTTTCTTTTGTAGATGAGGAACAAGCTGTGTGTGTGTGTGTGTGTGTGTGTGTGTGTGTGTGTGTGTGTGTGTGTGTGTGTGTGTGTGTGTGTGTGTGTGTGTGTGTGTGTGTGTGTGTGTGTGCATGTGTGTTGTACGTGTGTGTGTGTGTGTGTGTGTGTGTGTGTGTGTGTGTGTGTGTGTGTGTGTGTGTGTGTTGTGTGTGTGTGTGTGTGCATGTGCATGTGTGTGCATGTGTGTTGTACGTGTGTGTGTGTGCATATGCGTGTTGTGTGCACATGTGTTGTATGTGTGCGTGGGTGCGTGCGTGCGTACGTGCATGCATGTGTGTGTGTGGGCACGCATGTCATAAAAAACAACATACTAGTTCAATACCAAGTTTATTAGTGGACTATCTGTTCATGTCATGGTTCCATGTACATACATACTGTACTTGTGTGTATAGTGAAACATTGGTATACTATGTAGTATGTACTCATACTGTATAACAAACTATACAATAGTATAATGGTGCTATAGTACTCACACACACTGACTAACACATTCACACCAACTAATACTGTACCTGGGTTATCATTCCCACTTCAAAATGCTGGAGTTGAAGTTCAAACGGGAAGTCCAATTCGGAAAAGTCCACCTCTGCCAACAAAGCAGACACACAAGGACGACCGCTGTTAGTGACTCCACCCCCTAGTGAATCGAAAGGCAGAGACCCGAACCCAATCGGATCCATCTCCTCATTACTGGCCTGATTGGCCGCAGAGTCAGACAGCAGAAGTGAAAGCAGTTGATTGGTTTGTGAGAAGTAGCATTTTTTGGCGGTAATCCTCAACTCCACGGCGAGTGTCTTCAGGAACCATGCCTGCTGTCTCAACAAGGCCACCTGGTTTGTGTCCATGATGTGGGGCTGCAAGGAACGCATTTCTTCCACGAGTTCGTCTTCTGGGAAACGGGTGCTGGAATTGGGAGGGAAGGGAAGGATTTTCAAGTGTTCGCAGAAGAAATTGAAGCTGTGCCGGAGGTAGCGTAAAGTTGGGCCGGCCACATCGGCATGGCAACAAAGTTTGTAGAGTAAACAATATGCAAGCTCTTTCAACTGGTGGGAGTGGTCAGAGGACGGGAGTGTCCCAAGACTAGCAAACGAGAGGGATTTCCCCGGCGGTCTCAGAATTCCAAGAACAGAATGTAACAGCGTGTACGAACAGCCCATCACACCTGTAAACAACAGTGGTAAACATAACGTAAACAAACAACAATCAAATACAGTCTACAATGCTGGGAACAAGCAGGGTAGACTACAACAGTTCATAATGTTTACACCCTCACACACACACACACACACACACACACACACACACGAACACACCAGGATTTTGTAATTCTGTCTGTGACAGTTTAGCATCCACGTTGTATCCTAGCAACAAGTGGGCAAGGTTAGGAGCGGGTCGGTCCACAGAAAGCAGTAAAAGTCTAATAATGTTTAGTTTAATCTCTTCCTGAACAGCAGCTGCTGTGTTGGGGGTGTCACCTGTATGGGAGTAAGTACATGTAGTGTGTGTGTGTGTGTGTGTGTGTATGTGTGTGTGTGTGTGTGTGTGTGTGTGTGTGTGTGTGAGTGTGTGTGTATGTGTGTGTGTGTGTGTGTGTGTGTGTGTGTGTGTGTGTGTGTGTGTGTGTGTGTGTGTGTGTAGGTGTGTGTGTAACAAACACTTACTTGTGAGGTCTGTGGGGTCATCAGTACGACTGCTGGATGAGGTTTCTATGGCAACCTCCAGCCTTTCAACAAACCCGTGGAGGACTCTTTTAAATATGTCCTTTTGTGAATAAGAAATTAACATAAATTACTACACATCTACACACACTTACACAAGTACGTAAGAAACTTGAATAATGTATCACTTCCAGTGGTCGAAATACATGATGACCAATGTTCGGATATTGACACAGGGAATAACACAACGTATGCATCTCACCTGGTCGGAAGATATCCCATAGATGACCTCGGCAACAGCCTTGTGGTACCCGGTAACCACTTGCAGTATTTTGACTGCAGATAGGGCTAGTTCGGGGCTACACTGTAGCAGTGACACACACCTGAGAGGGGAACGGAGAGGGTGAGAGTGGGGAGGGTGAGGGTGATAGTGGGGAGGGTGAGGGTGATAGTGGGGAGGGTGAGGGTGATAGTGGGGAATATGAGTGGGTAGGGTAAGTGGGAGGGTGATAGTAGGAAGATGAGATTGGGGAGGGTGAGAGGTGAAGAGTGAGAATAGTGAGTGAGAAGGTGAGTGAGAATGGTGGGTGAGAAGGTAAGTGAGAATGGTGAGTGGGAAGGTGAGAGTGAGGAGGGTGTGGTGAGAGGGTGAGTGGTGAGCACACATCATCACCGTACTACATGCAAACTGTACACAATTTGCCATTTTCTCACACCGTTTGTTCTCTTTCACACACTCACCTAATGACATTCATGATCTGTTGTGGCGTTCCACTGACATGGAACAGCAGATGGTGTAAGGGCTCCACACTTTCCACCCTCACTCCTCCCCCAGCATCCCTCACCACGTCCAGAACCACGTCCTGCTTCTCCAGTGTGGTCTCCAACAACTTGAGACAGAGCAAGGCTGTTCTCTCCATATTGATGTCAGGAGCTGTGGATGGATGCATGTACAACCATGTGTGGACCACTGGAGCAATTATAGGTGTGTGACACACAGTACACACAGTAAATACAGTACATACAGTACACACAGTACACATAGTACACACAGTATACACAGTACATACAGTACATACAGTACATATGGTACATACAGTACACACAGTACATACAGTACATACAGTACATAGAGTACATACTGCAGTGTAAGAAATAAATATTTCTGTAGGCCTGTGATCAACTTACGATCATTTATAGATGTCTGCTCCTCTAGCATTTTGACACATTGTTCCAGTACTTGCAGTACCTGAAGGTGGACAATAACATGATATTACACTCTACTGGTGACAATAACCTGCAATATTACACCCCACAGTGTTCAATAATCCTAATATTGTTGTTAATGTCTCACTTTTCGCATGAACTTGGATTCCTTCATCATGTGAACCAGGAGGGTAAAACCCGGGTGTTTGGGTCCTGGTCCCGCCCCTCCTGTACCAATAATGAAGTCTTCCTTGTTGACATTGTAGTTCTTCAGTAGTTTGTGCAGTATCTCCAACACACTGGCAGACACCTTCCACTGAAGATGTAGGGGAAGAAGGAAAGTACAGTGAGGATGTTAGGATAAGGACCAAGTGACTTGAGCTGGGGACATGAAGGGTGATGTGTATGTGTCAACTGACGAGGTGGACAGTGGTGATATGTACTGTACAGTACAGATTAGTGACATGACGAAGGACGGGGATATGTACTGTACAGTACAGATTAGTGACATGACAAAGGACATGGATATGTACTGTACAGTACAGATTAGTGACATGACAAAGGGCAGGGATATGTACTGTACAGTACAGATTAGTGACATGACAAAGGACAGGGATATGTACTGTACACACCTTCTCCATTGGGTCCCTGTAAGCTCTGGCATCAAATTTCATAAACACGCTATCCACAAGGTACATGAGGTAGGGGTCAAACCCTGGGGTCCTGTGGGCGTGTCCAAGGTTTAATGGCAGAGGAACATCAAGCAGTACGTCCAGTAGAGCTAGAAATCCTCGGGTCATGCTGTAGTCTCCATCTTGTGACTCGATCTCTTCCAATTCAATCTAAAAGAGACAGAGGAATGGCATTTGTGTGTGTGTGTGTGTGTGTGTGTGTGTGTGTGTGTGTGTGTGTGTGTGTGTTGTGTGTGTGTGTGTGTGTGTGTGGTGTGCGTGTGCGTGTGCGCGCGTGTGTACAGGTGCATGTGTGCAAGCACACCTGAATGTTTCCAACTGCTCCAACATGTTGAAGAGTAAAACCCCGTTGTTGACCGAGGGGCGTGGTCCCAGGTTTGGGTGTACTGGTGGTAGGCACACTGTGAACAACCTGTGACTGCTCCAGGGCCACCCACATCTGTGAGGCCACCTCCGGAGAGCGGGCGAAGGCAGCCAGCGTCTTGAAGACCTCCGCCTTCAGAAGACAAGGAACAGAGCACCCCACCAGACCAAACAGGAGCTGTCCCACTGAGAAGGACTGGTTGTCGTACAGTGCCAACCGAGCCATTTCATCCTGAACCAGGTAATAGTACACAGTACATACAGTACATACAGTACATACAGTACATACAGTACACACAGTACATACAGTACACACAGTACATACAGTACATACAGTACACACAGTACACACAGTACACACAGTACACACAGTACATACAGTACATACAGTACACACAGTACACACAGTACACACAGTACATACAGTACATACAGTACACACAGTACACACAGTACATACAGTACACACAGTACACATGGTACACACAGTACACACAGTACATACAGTACACACAGTACACACAGTACACACGGTACACACAGTACACACAGCACATACAGTACATACTTTGGTGTATGTACTATACTTTAGTACATACACCAGAGTGTACACTTCACCCACTTTACCTTGTCAGCAATGGCCTGTGTGAGCTGCAGCACAGCCTGTAGCCCAACCAGTTCACTAGGAGATATGCTACTCCTGGCGTGTACTGAATCCTGGAGTATCGGCAATGTGAAGGGGGGTCATGTGAACAAAGCTGATATGTAGGCATGTACACACACACACACACACACACACACACACACACACACACACACACACACACACCACACACACACACACACATGCACACACGCACACGCATACACGCACACACACACACACACAAACACACACACACACACAAACAAACACACCACACACACACACACACACACACACACACACACCTGTCTCAACACGGCATAGTACTGCTTCATTGACATAAAGAAGTGGTCCCAAGAGACCACGCCTCCAGTTCTTTGCGGACCAATCCCACCCAGTCCGTGAGAGGGGGAGGGGCTTAGGAAAGTGTAGCAGTAGTTAGCCGACCTCTGACCGTTGGAGAGACCTTTCAAGAAGTACAGGAAGGCAAGGAAAATGGCCACAGGTGCTCTGCTCCCCTGAAGGACATCACAGCAGGTGTGTAGGAACCTCAGGAGAGACAACTGGAGGGGGATGACAAGAGTGAGTAGCATAATAGCAATGCTGAATAGGACTCTACATAAATAAGAGCCCCGA